>CM066320.1:141936355-142153855 GCA_033807775.1 Saussurea involucrata
TGCTATGTGGAGTCGGTCTGCACTGTGGGACCAGAGAGCCTCGGGATCCGATGATCCCTTAGATATGTATGACAGACCGGTAGGTTGGAATTCGTTTCCCTCCTATTCGGGTAGAGGGGAGTCTGCTTGGGCCCTGATACGAGGCGAGAGGGGAGTCTGCTGGGGGCCCCCAATCGCGGAATGTTTATGTGATCCATTACACGGTGCAGTACCATGTTTGATGATATGTGAAGATTTACAATGAATTTTTATAAATGATTTCATATTGTTTATACATGTTGTTTTCGGAGGGAATTCACTAGACCTTTTGGTCTAACCCTCGCTTTTCAAAACTAAAACCTTTTCAGGTAAGCATATAGTAGAAGGCTCAGGTAAGTGAGCAAGAGCAAGATAAAGTACAGATGCAGCTAGAGACAGTGCAAGTGCCACTTGTAGAAGCTAGACTATTCTCAGTTGTGTATAGGTTGTTTCCGCCAACCTCAGTTTAGAGTAATGTAATGACATCTTGGGACCCAGTTATGAGAATGTTATGATTTAATGCTATGTTTGTCCTGTCGCATTTTTGGGACGTTACAATAAGTGTCAGAAATCGGTAAGATTTAGCAACCCCATAACTTGAAATGATAACATATATAATGAAAATGGTAAAATGATAGATATGATTCAAATTGAAGAAAAACACAAACACACACATATCAGGAGCAAAAACAGTCTATTGAAACTCTGAATCGTCTTCGTTATTGAAAATGAAAACAAATAAAAAACCCTAATTCAAGACCTTGATGGGGGACAACTGAACCAGGATTTTGGAAAAAAAAAAGAGAAATGGACCTGGAGAATTACATGGCAACGCTGGTCGAGAACATGAACAGTCTTCTTGCGAAAAGTGGATGAATCTTCTTGGGAGCAGAAATACATCGGGAGTAAGAATGACAGCTTCACAACCTTGTACGCTATCCAAAGATGGAGATCGAGTTTGGAAACTTTGGATATTGAATCAATAATGTCAAAAAATATGCCCCCGAAATCTCTTGAGCGCAGATTCAATACCAAAATGTAAAACCTAACCTGGTTTGTTCCAGTGGAGAGAGCAGCCGGAAAGAGAGAAGAAGCAAACGGGGAGAAGAAAACTGAATGTTAGGTTGTGGATTGAAGATGATCGGGGAGAAGAAGTGGGTCTGAATCTTGAAAAACTGCTCTTGAAAAACCAACTCTTGAAAATAACTGTTCTTATTCTTTTCACTAAGTAGAATAGATATCATCATGGTTTTAATTCTATTGTGAATTAAGTCCCTCGAACTAACTCTCTTAAAATAAAGTTTGTTAAATAAAGGGTATGTTTTTTTTTTGAATAAAGGGTATGTTGTTTTTTATTAATATTTAAATAACAAAAATAAAAAAAGAAATTTAATTAAAATACCCAAAGTTTGACTTTGATTTACCAAAATACCCATTTTCTCTCTGATTTTACCAAAATACCCATTTTTCCCGCGACGGGATCCGCGATCGCGGACAGGGACCATTTTTGAAAATTTTGTATCCCGCGATCGCGAAGAAAAGTCCCACGATGGTATGATTTTGATTGTTTTGATTTGCAATTTACACTTTCAACCCCTATACTTATTTACTTAGTTTACTTTATACCTTTTACTTTCATAATTTTAATTTTACATTTAACACATATAATCGTTTATTAACTAAAATACGTTTTAATTTTAACAAGTTACACCATTATAATAGTCTCTTCGATACGTTCGAAATGAGCCCAATATTGAATATTTTTTGATTTATATATTTTAATATATATCATATACACTACATAAAAATATTTTTTATATTTAAAATTCATATTCTTATAGTTAATTATTTAATTTATGGTACTCTTATAGTTAAAATACGTTTTATTTATTTTATTATCGATGGTCCAAATGTAAGTATTAAAAATTGGCGGAGGCTTTGTGATGGACAGACATCGATCCTTTTGTGCATACTCTGTAACTGCAAATACTTCAGCTCCAAACACACATGAATCATCATTCGTCAAATACCCATTTTCACAATTCTTAAATGAGTCCAGTGATACCAACATGTCAAAACCCCATTTCATATTCTTCTCGTGAAACCTTGTCCTATTGTCATTCACGATATCTATAAACACATACAAATAATAATAATTTAAAACAATTTAGTGAATTAGTTAATATATGATTATTATGTTAATTCGATAGAAGTGTAAAACAAAATTGAAAAAAATAAGAAATGTACCATAAATTAAATAATTAACTATAAGGATATGAATTATAAATATAAAAAATATTTTTATATAGTATATATGATATATAATAAAATAAATAAATCCAAAAATATTCAATATTGGGCTCATTTCGAACGTATCGAAGAGACGATTATAATGGTGTAACTTGTTAAAATTAAAACGTATTTTTAACGTATTTTAGTTAATAAACGATTATATGTGTTAAATGTAAAATTAAAATTATGAAAGTAAAAGGTATAAAGTAAACTAAGTAAATAAGTATAGGGGTTGAAAGTGTAAATTGCAAAACAAAACAATCAAAATCATATCATCGCGGGACTTTTCTTCGCGATCACGGGATACAAAATTTTCAAAAATGGTCCCTGTCCGCGATCGCAGACCCCATCGCAGAAAAAATAGGCATTTTGGTAAAATCAGAGAGAAAATGAATATTTTAGTAAGTCAAAGTCAAACTTTGGGTATTTTAATTAAATTCCCATAAAAAAGGGAAATTAATTAAAATGCCATAAGTCAAAGTCAAACTTACCAAAATGCCACAAATCTCTCCCAGTTTGCAAAAATACCCCAAATACCCGCGATAGGAGCCCGCGATCGCGGCCAGTGGCATTTTTGGTAATATTATTATCCTAACATTTTCTTTCCCCCACGATCGCGGGATAATAATATTACCAAAATGCCACTGGCCGCGATCGCGGGCTCCTATCGCGGGTATTTGGGGTATTTTTGCAAACTGGAAGAGATTTGTGGCATTTTGGTAAGTTTGACTTTGACTTATGGCATTTTAATTAATTTCCCTAAAAAAAACTATCCCTCCCCCCCCCCCCCCCCCCTAAAATGATTAAATAACAAAATATCTATAAAAAATAACCCCCTTGAAAGCAAGTCCCCTTCCCCCAAAACCACCCCACCATTCTCCAAAAGCTAATTACCATCATCAATTACCTGCAACTCAATCAAGATTTGAACCCCACTGATTAATTCTCGTCCCCGCGTTACCACTCACCGATGGTTCATTTTCCTGCGTGAAAACCTACCTCTGCTCCGTTTTTCCGACGTGACAACCCACCACCACCTAAAAAAGGCCGATGGATCCATGTTGTCTGTTCTTCCGGCGTTACCCCAGATACCAACTATCTCCACTTTGATTTATAGTGATTTTCTTTTGTGTAAATATGTAAATCAATTTTTATGGTTAAAACTTCTCCCCAACTATACTCCCTGCGATTAATTGATGCGATATTGTTTGGATTTTATGGTTTTTTTCCATATATATATATATCCGTTTTTTTACCATACAGTCTTCCAGATTTTTCAGTTGTGTATGTGGTTTATGTTTTGGTTTTTAAAGATTCTCAGATCCCTAATTGAGGGTGTTGAGTAGGGAGTTGGCCGGAAAAATGGAGGGAGAGAGGGAAGGGCTGGTGTCAAGGGAGGGTAATTTGTCGGAAGAAGCAGGGGAGGGAGGAAAAGACTGGAGAAGAAGAAGGGGTGGGACGATGATGTGGTGGGGGGAAGGAGGAATGGAGGATACATTATCATTTTTTTACAGAAAAGGGAAGAAAAACATAAAAGGACCGTAATACCCTTGACTTAACAGGGTTAATGTTAACCGATTTAGGTAAGGGACCCTATCCGCAACAAAAACGAAACTATAGTGACGATACTTGTAATTATTTCATTTAAAGAACCTAATCCAAATTTATATAAAATCACAGGGACCAAAATTCGTAATTTACTCAAGAAAAAAAACAAAGCCTTTTAAAATGGGTTGCCTTTGTTTCTCGTTGTCGTTGTTGGTAGTTGCAAACCAAAAAAAAGGGAAAGAAAAGTGGCAGCCAGAAAGGAAAAAAAAGAAGCCCAATTCGTAGCCCATTAAAAGAAGAAACATCATGACGTGGGTAGCAAGCCCAAAAGAAAAGAGGTTCAATATCTCCTTCGCTCAGGCACCAAAAATCAGTTCGTGCGACTTCCGTCAGCGACGAAATTCGCTCCTCAACCCGCGAGATACACTACCTTCGACTCGAAATCCAACTTTTTATTCCGTTTTTTGGGATGTGGGTTGTAACACCCCTAATTCTCGGTGAGTAAAGTCACCCCGTGCGTCTTGGTGTTTTCTAAGTTGTTTTGGGCTAGGAATTTATTGCTTATAGTCCCTATTAGAATTGTGGGGGTTTAGGGCAAGAAAAGTCAGTTTTTGGACTGCGGTATGTTGTCGGCGAGAGTGTCAGGCGATTGTGACATGGTCACTTTCGCTTGGCACAATCGCAGGGAGCTCGGAGCTCTCGGTGCGTACCCGACGAGAGTGCCTCGCGATGGCGACTATGTCACTTTCGCTAGGCATAATCGCCTGCGGGGTCTAAGAGTTTAAAAACTCGACTTTCAGCTCATTTCTTCATTTCCTCTCATCTATCCATCTTCTTCCTCTCCCAAACCGAACCCCATACTATTCCTTTGAAGCCTAACCATTTTTGGGACCCTTTCCTTGGAGTTTAAAGCATTCCATCATCATCAAGCAAGGAAATGAAGACCAAGATCTTGAGTTCTCCATCTCACCCTCATCTTCTTGAGATTTTAAGGTTTCCTACATTTTCATTAAAAACTAAGTGGTAAGTTCATCCTCATAGTTTGTAAACTTTCATAGGGGTTATAAATGCTCCATTTATGACTTCCTGGTGTTTTATTTCTTCAATTTTCGATTTGGATGATTTTGGGGAAGTTAGGTCAAAATTAGGGTTTGGTCAAAATGAAGATTTTGGAATAACATGTTTGGAGAATGATTCTAAGTGTTTGGATATATATATATATATATATATATATATATATATATATATATATATATATATTTCTCAAATTTAATTTCTATCTTGTTTACATTGACGATATATTAGTTGCTAGTGAAACAATACAGGAACATGAGAAGCATCTACAACAGATATTTGAAGAAATAAAGAAGAATGGTATAGTAGTTTCAAAAAGGAAAATGGATTTATTCAAAAGAAAGATATCTTTTCTCGGCCTAGAAATAGGTAATGGAAAAATAGAATTACAAACACATATTTCTACAAAAATATTAGACTTTCCAGAAAAAATCGAAGGTCTTAAACAGATACAAGCTTTCTTAGGTTTAATAAATTATGCTCGAAAATTTATACCCGATCTATCAAAATTGGTCGGACCTTTATATAGTAAAACTACAAAAAATGGTCAAAGACATTTTAATATAGAAGATATAAAATTGTCAGAACAATTAAAGAAAGGGTTAAAAACATAAAACCTTTAGAATTACCATTAGTAACAGATTATATAATTATAGAAGTTGATGGTTGTAAAGAAGGATGGGGAGCCGTTCTTCTTTCTAAATCCAATAAATATAATCCAAAAGAAATAGAAAAAGTTTGTTCTTATACCAGTGGAAATTTCAACAAAACTGGTATGAATTGGACAAGTTTGGATTTTGAAATACAAGCATTAATTAATGCCTTAGAAAAATTCAAAATATTTTTAAATAAAGAATTCACAGTTAGAACAGATTGTGAAGCAATTGTCCGTTTTATAAAAAATGATCAAAGTAAAAAGGTAAATAAAACACGATGGATAAATTTACAGAACATTATACAAGGATGTGGTTACAAAATAAATTTTGAACATATCAAAGGAAAAGATAATGGGATAGCAGATATGTTATCCAGAAACCTTAACAAATTATTTGTGACAGATGGAGAAAAAAGATAAAGGAAAGCGAAAAGTTATACAGCCTCTCAGATATTCATCCGCTATGAGTATCTCATCGGACGAAGAAAAATCTAGTACACAGAAGATAGACACACAGATTATTGATACAAACAAAATGTTACAAGAGGCAATGAGCTCTCAGATGTTACACACAGAAAGCCTATACAATTCTCCACAGATGCCACGATCACAGTTTACACGGACTATAATAAAAACAAGTATGTCAGAAAACCACAAACACGAAAATGTAAATGTTTTATTTGCGGAGATGAAAAACATCTAGCTAATAAATGTCTTTTTCTGTATTAGATTTAGCAAACTGTCTTTGTTAGGGATGTTGTATCCATCATCTTCGGTATTGTCATTAAGACGTTTGACAAGCAATGGATGATGAGTTATGCAACAAATATTTTATAAAATTACCAGGAGATCTGGGAAAAAATATACATGAAAACTGGAAACAAAATTATGAAAATGTAAAAAATCTAGGTATCGGACCTAGAATAACTTATACATTTGGAATATTAGAAGAAAAATGCAAAGAAGTTGCTTTACAGGATGGGATATACTATGAAGATCTAAAAGGAGTGTAAAGAACTAGAGAAAATACATAAGAAGATAGGAAATAAAGAGATTAGCCAGCCATATGAGAAAGGTTCTCGATTTTGGACTCAAGAACGCACCATCTATATTCCAAAGATTTATAGACAATATATTTCTCAAATTTAATTTCTGTCTTGTTTACATTGACGATATATTAGTTGCTAGTGAAACAATACAGGAACATGAGAAGCATCTACAACAGATATTTGAAGAAATAAAGAAGAATGGTATAGTAGTTTCAAAAAGAAAAATGGATTTATTCAAAAGAAAGATATCTTTTCTCGGCCTAGAAATAGGTGATGGAAAAATAGAATTACAAACACATATTTCTACAAAAATATTAGACTTTCCAGAAAAAATCGAAGGTCTTAAACAGATACAAGCTTTCTTAGGTTTAATAAATTATGCTCGAAAATTTATACCCGGTCTATCAAAATTGGTCGGACCTTTATATAGTAAAACTACAAAAAATGGTCAAAGACATTTTAATATAGAAGATATAAAAATTGTCAGAACAATTAAAGAAAGGGTTAAAAACATAAAACCTTTAGAATTACCATTAGTAACAGATTATATAATTATAGAAGTTGATGGTTGTAAAGAAGGATGGGGAGCCGTTCTTCTTACTAAATCCAATAAATATAATCCAAAGAAACAGAAAAAGTTTGTTCTTATACCAGTGGAAATTTCAACAAAACTGGTATGAATTGGACAAGTTTGGATTTTGAAATACAAGCATTAATTAATGCCTTAGAAAAATTCAAAATATTTTTAAATAAAGAATTCACAGTTAGAACAGATTGTGAAGAAATTGTCCGTTTTATAAAAAATGATCAAAGTAAAAAGGTAAATAAAACACGATGGATAAATTTACAGAACATTATACAAGGATGTGGTTACAAAATAAATTTTGAACATATCAAAGGAAAAGATAATGGGATAGCAGATATGTTATCCAGAAACCTTAACAAATTATTTGTGACAGATGGAGAAAAAAGATAAAGGAAAGCGAAAAGTTATACAGCCTCTCAGATATTCATCCGCTATGAGTATCTCATCGGACGAAGAAAAATCTAGTACACAGAAGATAGACACACAGATTCTTGATACAAACAAAATGTTACAAGAGGCAATGAGCTCTCAGATGTTACACACAGAAAGCCTATACAATTCTCCACAGATGCCACGATCACAGTTTACACAGACTAGTTCTCCAAAGATGATGCCAAAAACTGGTATTTTGGCACCATTTACTCCTACAAAGACCCCAACCCGGGGTTATGCACAGTCGAGTAAAACAAAAGATACACAGACAGAATCCATGATATCCTTTGGAAATCATATGTTACAAAAGTGTTTTGATCCAAAGAAAAAATTCAGACCCTTAATTGGGACAGTTTTAACAGAAAAACAGCAATGTTTACTTGATAATATTTGGCATATTCAAACCATGCCAAATACAACATCCTTTAAGGTACAAGTTTTAAATGCTCTGAGTATTTACTTCTTAGAACAAAGCCAGATTGTTCCTGAAAAACAAGACAAACGTTTTTCCCACTATATTATTTTCAGGGGAACAAAAACTGGTATTTTTCATAAATGGGATACTGTTGCACAACATATATTGTGTGACAACCCACTCTATAAAGGATACCACAGTTTTGCAGAAGCTTTGAAAAAAGCTAGAGAAACTTTTGGGATTGAAAACTTCTTCATTGAACCAGAAGAAGTCAAAACTTTTGCAGAAATTGCCAAAAATAATCCCGAACAATTTATAAAACCTCAAGAGAGTGTTATTGCCCAATTGCAAGAACAACTCCTAAGATCTGGAAAAAATACACATAGTACACAAACCCAGATTGAAAATAGTTTGCTTAAACAGAAAAATGGATTTCTCGAAGCAAAAAATACACAGCTTAGACAAGAACTCGAGAAAAAGGAGACAAATACAGTCATACACAGAGATTTCAATTGTTTTAAGGCCAGAATATTAGATTTGCCTTTAAAGCAAACCATGCAACCACTCTTCGAAAACTTTCCAGAATTTGAACAGTTGGTTTCCAGCAAAGTATGCACAGAGTTCCCATTACTCTTATACAAACTTCAACAAGACATCATTGACATGGCGTTCGGACCTCACGAAAAAGCCTACAAAGGAGTTACAATAGTACAAAGATTACATCAAGGAGGATCGATTCCGACCAACATGTTCTTCCTACAAATCAATTTAAAGAAAACAGACATGCCAGATGATCAAATCCTGAGTTTCTACCACAACGGAATGATCGATTACATGGAGTTCAGCCTAAACCCGAAGACAGAAGCTCTTCTCAACAAGTTTGGAGAAAAGTTTATCTTAACAGCCGGAAACATGAGGTCTCACTCACTTAGTTCACAAATTGGATGCAAGGTTATCGCATCTTTTCCAGAAGCCGGTAGTCACACATACAGACCTGCAAGAAAACGTATTTTCCTCAGCCATCTTGGAGACGAACAAGTAGCGTTGAAGAAGTACGCATGCACTCAAGAATTCACATGGTGGAACGACACGAACAACAAAGAACCACTTCAACAACTGATAGGACAGATGATCTCACAAGGTCAAAAAACACCAAAGCTATCAATAAATCTTTTTCATAGACCTTGGGGAAGGAGATACAGGTTAGTTGCAGAAGGATATTATACACAGATTTTCGCCCAAGACAGCTGGATCATGGTTTTTCCATTCATCGGCGAAGATGGAGAAGAGGATTTCAGCCAGGTAATCATCGAAAATCTCGACGACAAAGACGAATACGATGGTACTGACCCCGGTTCACCGCAATCCATCGACAGCACACACAGGGATTTCTAGAAATTACAAAATTACCCTTTCTAGAAGATCTGATGTCAGCATGACATCACTCTCCACAGCTAAATTATTTTTCGATAATTGGCCGACATATTCTTTTTACTTTTAGACTTTTAATAAAGTAGTGTGTCGTTATGTATTTTTGCTAAGATTCGTTTATAAGTCGACATAGCTTTAATAATACCGCCTAGCTTTAATACGTGTAACTCTAGCCTAGCATAGCATCTAGCCTAGCATATTCCTTCTTTTCTGCCTATATAATGTAGTTTCCATTTCATTTGTAAACACGCAGAAATTTATAAGAAATCGAGAACCTTTCTCATATGGCTGGCTAATCTCTTTATTTCCTATCTTCTTATGTATTTTCTCTAGTTTTTACACTCCCTTTAGATCTTCATAGTATATCCCATCGTATAAAAAAAAGGGTCACCACTGCATATACCTCTCTGGTGCTTCCGCTCATCTCTTTCAGATACTACACTGGTTCTGCTGCTACTCTCACTGTAAGTATTCTGTTATATACTTTCTTTAATAGTGGTTTAACGGAAACCCAAAAAATCCGCCATACCCCCCTTTTTGGTATCAGAGCATGGTACGATTCGAAAGATTTAACAGACTTAGTCAGGCTCGTCGGTGGCAGTTAATCCACAATATACGAGAACCCGCTAAGGTGAAAATCCAGGGATCATATTATGTTATGATATAAATATGAAGGTTATGATGAATTTTAGGGTCAAGATAAACACTACTATACACTAGTTTTTTTTTATCTTCATTTGTTATCTATCTTCATTTGTTATCTATCTAAAAAATTTATGGGATATATGAAAATATTATAAAAAGGAGTAAAGAATTAGAGTAATACTAAGAGATAGGATTTCACCCAACCATTGATTCAAACACCTCGTCTGCAACAATAAAACGCTTAGACAAGCTAACTGAAAATCTAGGATATATTAAAGAGCAAAATAATCAGATTATAAAAGAGCTAAAAGAAATTAAAAAATCAATTCCTACAAAACAAGAGATTCAACAGTTAAGTTATTTATTAGAAATAAATAAACCAAAACAGATTGAAACAGAAAATAAAGGGTTACTAACCAAAATAGAGAAACAGTTAAATAAATTAGAAAAATCTTTAGAAACAGTTAAACAGATAGTAGAAGGTTAAACCTGGCGGCATTTACTAAAGAATACACAAAAGCCTTAGAAGACGCAAATAAATACAAACCAGAACTAAATAAAGAAGAAGTTACAGGTTTTACAAACTATCTCGGACAAAGTAAAAGTGATAAACAGTTTACAAACATATTCAATTTTATAATTAGTTTATTAATACAACTTATTGAAAAAGTCAATAAAGTTATAGACATATTGGAAGATAAAAAAGAATCAAATACAACAACAGCCAGTGATATAGATAAAATCACAGAGGCAATTAACAAATTAAATATCGAAGATATTAAAATTAACAGAAAACCTAAACCATATACACACTGGTTACCCAGAAAATGAACAATAACAATAGAAGCTTCTTAGGAAGAAGTAGAACTATACAGGAAGCAAGAAGTTCCACAAGTAATATACAGGATACAATAACATCCGAATCTTTTCTAAACAGAATAACCAGAAGAGGATCAGGTTCAAATTCCACACAACATGTTATACAATTAGAAGAAGAAATAGATTTGGACAGAAATATAAATCTCTATAATCAACATCAATTGGATATATTAAATCCAAGAGTCTTGTATCAAACAGGTTTATTAAACATAAATACAGTATTAATTCAAAGTAGCCGAGAAGAAAGCCTAAGAGTTGTAGGCAATTCAGTAACAGTAGACTTATTCTCACCTGACACAATACAGAAAATTAAACAATCAGGTAAACATTTTGCACACATAGGATTAGTAATCATAGGAATAAAGGCTTTAGGCAGGAAAAACTTAGGAACAAAATTATTAGCATTATTATTAGATAAAAGTTGGAAAGAAGAGCTAAAAAAGGCAATAATTTCAGGGATGGAAATAGATTTAAGCCAAAATACGGCTTTATTTTATTGTACACCAGGAATCTTAAAAGATATAAAAGATCTACAAAATATAAAAATATAAAAATCGCATTACAAACCAAGGGATACGAAAACTATGAAGGAAACAACATAGTCATAAGTATAGGAGTACTAGGAAAAGCTAGTAATAGGTCAAGAATGAAATATAAAGTTAACATTGAAGGAATTGTGAATACAATAGCTTCAAAATCTATACAGATGATAGATCCAGTCAAAATAGATCCTAAAGAATTAGCAGGATTAGAATGGCAATTAAATGACTTGAAGGAACAAGAAAACGAAGTTTTAGTGCCAAAAAGAAGTTATATCTATGAAGACATAGATGGAACACAAAGTCTAAGATTTGTAGATTTTAAAAAAGAATCATCGAACGATAAGGATGACGATGAAACAGAATATAATTTTATGAATATAGACTATGATACAGACACAGAACCAAAATATGATACAGAAAACGAAGATGGTGAAACTCTAATAGGGTTTGATAAATTCGAAGAAGAAGAATTTGATTATAGTTTAATAGACTACTTCGAAGAAGAAGAAAATACAGGATATAAAATAGAAGAAACCAATAAAACATTGGAACAAATTATTAATAAAAAATTCACAGAATTAAATATACAAGAAGAAACAGATGACATGATTATGGAATGCATGACAGAATTGGGCATGACATATGAAGAAAGTTATAAAAGCTTACAAGAATACTACAATTTACCCTTAGTAGAAAATATTTTACAAGGAAAGACTATGTTGTCTGACTAATCAGAAAATCGGAAAGTCCTCATAGATCCGCAGCTTTTATGGTAAGAAACCACGGAGAAATAAAAAGAGGAAAAGCCAGGATAGTCTATAATTACAAACGTCTTAATGACAATACCGAAGATGATGGATACAACATCCCTAACTCTTATTCTAGGAGTTGACCCAGCAAAAAATAATACCCATATACAAAATACAGCAATAAGAAACTTAGAACAGTTAAGTATCGCAGATATGAAATACATAAATGAATTTACATTAGACTTCTCAAGGTTACTTTCACAAACAGGACAAGCAATGGATGATGAGTTATGCAACAAATATTTTATAAAATTACCAGGAGATCTGGGAAAAAATATACATGAAAACTGGAAACAAAATTATGAAAATGTAAAAAATCTAGGTATCGGACCTAGAATAACTTATACATTTGGAATATTAGAAGAAAAATGCAAAGAAGTTGCTTTACAGGAACAATTGAAGAAGAATGCATACGCGTTCTGTAAAACAGCAATATATACACCACAAGCCTATGGTCATTACGATAAAAATAAGAAAAAATTAAGAAAAAGTACAACATATCAAAAAGGATATAACAAACCTTACTATAATAAAAACAAGTATGTCAGAAAACCACAAACACGAAAATGTAAATGTTTTATTTGCGGAGATGAAAAACATCTAGCTAATAAATGTCCTAATAAAAATAAAAATACAGAGAGAACCAATCTTATAGAACAAATAGGAGATTATGAGATAGAACTATTAAACTCAGATAATTCTGAAAATGAATCTATATATAGTGATAAAGAAGATGACTCATTAACAAAAATAACATATACATATGTTAATATAGAGCAGGATTGTGAAAATAATTGGATAAGCAAAAGAGGAAACAATTATATAAAATGCTATAGTTGTGGATATTATCCAAGTATCGAAAAAAGAGCACAATGTAACATATGTTTTAAAGAAATCTGTTATCTATGTCTAAAAGACACATTTAAGGTGAAAATCCAGGGATCATATTATGTTATGATATAAATATGAAGGTTATGATGAATTTTAGGGTCAAGATAAACACTACTATACACTAGTTTTTTTTTTTTTGATCTTCATTTGTTATCTATCTTCATTTGTTATCTATCTAAAAATTTTATGGGATATATGAAAATATTATAAAAAGGAGTAAAGAATTAGAGTAATACTAAGAGATAGGATTTCACCCAACCATTGATTCAAACACCTCGTCTGCAACAATAAAACGCTTAGACAAGCTAACTGAAAATCTAGGATATATTAAAGAGCAAAATAATCAGATTATAAAAGAGCTAAAAGAAATTAAAAAATCAATTCCTACAAAACAAGAGATTCAAAAGTTAAGTTATTTATTAGAAATAAATAAACCAAAACCGATTGAAACAGAAAATAAAGGGTTACTAACCAAAATAGAGAAACAGTTAAATAAATTAGAAAAATCTTTAGAAACAGTTAAACAGATAGTAGAAGGTTAAACCTGGCGGCATTTACTAAAGAATACACAAAAGCCTTAGAAGACGCAAATAAATACAAACCAGAACTAAATAAAGAAGAAGTTACAGGTTTTACAAACTATCTCGGACAAAGTAAAAGTGATAAACAGTTTACAAACATATTCAATTTTATAATTAGTTTATTAATACAACTTATTGAAAAAGTCAATAAAGTTATAGACATATTGGAAGATAAAAAAGAATCAAATACAACAACAACCAGTGATATAGATAAAATCACAGAGGCAATTAACAAATTAAATATCGAAGATATTAAAATTAACAGAAAACCTAAACCATATACACACTGGTTACCCAGAAAATGAACAATAACAATAGAAGCTTCTTAGGAAGAAGTAGAACTATACAGGAAGCAAGAAGTTCCACAAGTAATATACAGGATACAATAACATCCGAATCTTTTCTAAACAGAATAACCAGAAGAGTATATGTATATGTTATTTTTGTTAATGAGTCATCTTCTATATATATATATAGAGAGGGGGCTTCAAATATATATATATATATATATATATATATGTTTGTAAAACTTGTGAATCTAGGGTTTGGAGGAATTGCTTGTGGATTCAAGTTTTTTCAAGGAGCTCGCATTGGAGTAAAATCTAGATTTAGCTAAATCTAGCAAGGCGAGTTCAATTGATTTGTGAAAACGTTGTACATGCAAATAATGTCCATTTTAAAGTGTTTATGTGTTTTACTTGATAATTATCAAATGTTGGAGTAATTGATGTGTTTTACTTAACTGGGATATTGTTTCTATAAATCTTGTGAAACACCCACATTTGGGATTTTTGGGCATTTTGATAAATAAATCACAAGTATTGGTATTTTAATGTGTGTTTTGGAAAAATGATTTATCTCAATCTAAAGTTGTGTTGAGTTATTCATGTCTATGACTCGCCTTCTTTCAATCCTCATGATTGCTCTGCTTCTAAGTATATTTGTTGCCCAAGCTGCTGAAATTGGTCACCACGGAGTTGCAGGTGGCGGTGGAAGCGGGGGCGGAAGCAAAAGCCCCGGTGGCGGTTTGCCGCTTTCGAGAACTGGTAGTGGCAATGACACTCATGGTCACAAGAGCCATGCATCTTTCTATTCATTATTTGCCATTTACGTACTGATTTATGCGTCATGTTTTTTAATACTTATTGTAATCTTTCTAGTACTTGTTTTCTTGTGTTATGGTATAACTACGCTTTCTTAGTACATTGCCTTTCATTACCAACCTCTCCGCGGAGACGGATACAGAAACCCCCCGCAGATGGGTAGAGAATATAAGGGGGACCCTAATCTCGATCTATTCAATTTCCCAAAGCTCAATCCCTACTTACTGTTGTTTATTCGATAAAGATTTGATTTTCTGTATTAAATAATTGATTGTTTGTATCACGTTTAAATCGTCAAAGTCGTAATCCAATACTAGTTGCTCAATTATTTGTGAGAACTCTATTAGCACCAAAACTTCAATTTCGACGTATGCAGATGGAGTCATGAAGTTGATCTTAATAATTCACTTGAACTTGACTTACTTTCAGCATTCACAGACAATTCTTTGGGTGTTTAGTTAAATCAAGTTGATATGGATTATAAATCCTTAGCCATTAATGTGTTTGTGCCTTTGTGGTCATATTAGTCGGGCCATTCCTAACATTTTCTAGGCCCTGAGCGAGATATAAAAAGGGGGCTCTCGATAACTACGAAATTATTTTCATTATATCGTTTTATATCACCATAAATAGCTTTGAGGTCACTTGTTGACATCATTTGGGTTGAAAAAATCCATATCAATTGAGTTTTCATGTCACCTCATGTTAATGTTTTCATCACCATTTTAAACTTTTAGGGTTGAAACAAACTTTGTAAGCACCATCAATCTTAGAATCAAAAGTCCATGTTGGCTATACGTTTAGATCTTATTCTTGTATTAGAGATAGAAGAGTACTTGAGATTCATGGACTCAATATTGGGTAACGATGAGTCAATAACGTATGAAAAAAGATAGTTTCGAAACTCTAAATATAGATATAAGTTGGATCGTCTTATATAGTTGGGTTTTTTTTAAAGGTATGAGTTTTATTAGTTAGTAACAAGAAATCTACTATATTCTGAAACAAAAATAGAATTCATATGGATGAAATAATCAAAAGAGTATGTGGAAGATGAATGATGGACTATATATCAAGGTTTCTAGGCAACGTAGTTTTAAATATTAGTAATAGATAAAAAAAACTTAGACAATCAATAAGCAACACTATAAAATGTTAACTAATTAACTTTTTATAATTTTTCTCATCCAATACTAGTTTAATGTATGTTTGGGCCCTTATATAATGCAAAATTATTTTAAGTCCTATTAGATACTATATTTTTGAATTAATGTTAGGGAAATTAATTAAAATACCCCAAGTTTGACCAACTGTTACCGAAATACCCTAAATTTTTTCAGTTTTGCAAAAATACCCTAAATACCCGCGATGGATCCCGCGATCGCGGGATCCAGCTGACGTGGCACGTACTTTGGGTACAAATGCCCCGTGAAGCCCCTCAACTTTGGCCGCGGTGCACTTTTGGTCCCTGCCCGCGATGGGCCAAAATTTACAGTTTTGGTCCCTGAAAATTTACACTTTCAGCCCCTGAACTTAGACGAATCTTGCATGCTTTTACTGTTTTTTTCCACAATTATTGTACTTTGAAGACCGATTTGTGGTTGAAATTCATTGGCATGTTTTCATCAATGTTAAATCAGTGTTTTTGGAATACCAGTTTGTGGATGAAATGAGAGATTGGTTGTCATCAATGTTGGTTGTTTCATTGATAAATAGATGTAAAATGCAATCCATAATCCACACACCGATTTCATACTTCTTTCTTGATTTCTTTCTGCAATATTTTGTGTTTGAGATACTACTGAAAAAATGAGTTCATCTGTTGCAAAAGCTAAGCTATATTTCTGTTTTGATGGCGAATGGGAGCAAGATAACAATGAGTGGAATTTTGCTTATAAATCTAAGCATGGTGTAAAAGTGCCAGTAAACTATACTTATCAGAAATTTCTTGCATATGCTATGCAAAAATGTGGAATCAACTCTTCTGATGTTTGCAAGTTAGTGTTTAAAAATGGCGATGGGTCATTTGTGGATTTATCCAACGATGGGGATATCTCTACTTTTCTGCACCTTGCAGTCGATTCAGAAAGGCCCCCATTACTTTTTGTGTATCCCGGCGTATCCGACGGTGACGACGACGGTGACGACGACGAAGACCTCCAAATAGAGCAGCCTGATTCTCAACAACAACAACCACCACAACCACACGGAGGCGTACTGCTGGAGTTGCTGATGACGAAACCCACGTTTTCAGAACGGGTAATTCTGAAATAGACAGATCAGACACCGATAATGATGATCACGAAGAATATACCCCTAGTAGAAAATCATGTAGTCAGATAAATGACTTTTTTGATATGCCCCCTATTCTTCCAGACTCCCATACCCAGACACAAACCTACGAACCTACACCTTATATTCGCAGTGAAAGGTTAAAAGCAGGTCAGATATTCGATTCGAATGATCTCTTGGCAAGTCAGATCGGACTCAAGTTCTTGGAAGAGGGTTTCCAAAGTCACGTGCGGTCATCTGACAAAAGCAGATACGTAGTTGAATGTGCCAGAGAAAAGTGTGAGTGGAGGTTGTACGCGATTCACACGGGTCCCAAAGGAGGGGCGATAATGATTAAAAAGTTGCACGACGTACACACTTGTACGAGGACGCAACTTAATCCCCACCACAAACAAGCCGGCAAAAAGACTTTGGGTGCGATCCTGAAAAATAAATTTCTTGATGTTAGCAGGTCATTGCGTCCAAAGGACATCGTCCACGACGTTCACCGGCAGTTCGGTGTCACGATTGATTACCACCAAGCGTGGCGTGCGCGATGCCATGCACTGTTTATGGTGAGAGGCACGTTCGAGGAGTCGTATGAACGACTCCCGACATATTTATATAATTTGCAGCTGCAGAACCCTGGTACTATCACGCAGCTACGGATCGATTCACGTGGACGGTTTGAGATGTGCTTCGTAGCCCTTGGACCCGCGGTACGTATTTTAACACGTCATATGTTTACACATTATAAACTATAACATTTACAAATGAAAACCACCTATGTTTTTGCAGATCCGCACATTTCTGGCAAATCTACGTCGTGTCCTGATAATAGACGCAACCCATTTAAAGGGCCGTTACTTGGGTATGATGTTCCTGGCGGTTGCCATGGACGGGGATAACTCCATCGTTCCAGTAGCTTTCGGCGTAGGCAAGTCTGAAACCGGGGACGAGTGGACTTGGTTTATGTCCATGTTGAGACAAGCTATCGGAGACTCGCAAGGGTTGGTGTTTATGTCTGACAGGGCTCCTTCCATAAGCGCCGCAATCTATGCCATGTACCCAAACGCCCCTCACGCCATATGCTGTCGACATTTGGAGATGAACGCCAAATCCAAGGACAAACGTATTACCACCTACAAGGATGTCTATTGGGCGGCATGCAGAGCATATACGGATCGGGAGTTTAACAAGTACATGAATATGCTACGATATAGTGCCGACGAAGCAGCCAAAGTCTTTGACGATGCTGGACCGGAGAGGTGGTCCGCGGCCCATTTTCCTGGACAACGGTATGACATTCTGACCTCGAATAGTGCAGAGTCTGTGAATGCACTCTCCCGTTTTGCACGTAGATGTCCGATTGTTAATCTTATGGACTACTTTCGGGCCTTTCAACAAGAGTGGTACCAAATTCGACGCCTAAAAGGAGCTGAGATACAAAATGCACTCACACCAACGGCGGAGAATATCGTTCAGTACAGGGCGCGTCGTGCGGCGACATGGCCGGTAAGAGCAATCGGGTATGGGAAGTACGAGGTGCATGATGACTATATTCACGCGATTGTGAATATGGAAGACCACCTTTGTTCGTGTCGCGAATGGGATAAATCTGGGTTACCGTGTGGCCATGCCATCGCTGTAGCAACATATATGGGTCGTACAGATTGCAGCGACTTGGCTGTACCTTTCTTCACGTCCGAATATTACTGGAAAACATACGTGGAGGTAATAAACCCAGCTGGACCCCCTGCAGCATGGGTGTATCCACCCGACCCGCTTCCACCATGCTATCCACCTTTAATGGATAAGAACAGGGCCGGGAGACCGAGAAAGAACGTCTGACGTCCATCACGTGGTGAAAGTTCGATACAACGAAGATGTACTCGGTGCCAATGCGTAGGACACACTCGTGGAGAGTGTCCAAATCCCGCCCCTTCAACCGTGCCAAGGAGACATTCTGTCAGTCACACCCCGGGCCCGTCACAGCTTGAACCATATGGAACAAACACATATGATACTGTTGATCTAAACGCTGATTTGTAAATGATATATATACACACATACATATGCTTCTAAATGAACAATGATAACACAGCTAGTTTGTAAATGATAAATATATTCATATTAGATATATACACACATACATATGCTTTTAAATGAACATTGATAACACAGCTAGTTTGTATTCCATCCAACATGTTCTTCATCTTCAATCTTTCTGCTTTTGCAACCACGTATGGCCATTGTGTACCAAAACCCGCACACACTTTAGCAAATGAGTTGAGGGTTGTCATATATTCTACAAGAGGAGTAGGCCCACGTGGATAGAGTACGGCTACCAATATCTAGCATCATTGACAAACAAAACCCCATGTTTGTTTATCCGAATGAGGTAACCTCTGACTTGACCTTGCATGATGTATCCAATCTAACCGTGGTTCAGCGGCTTAAAAACTACTTTTCAGATAAATTAACAACAACAAAAAAATACAAACAACAACACAGTAAAAAAAATACAAAACAAAAAAAAAATACAAACAACACAGTAAAACAATACAAAACAACACAGTAAAAAAATACAAAAAACAAAAAAAATACAAACAACAACACAGTAAAAAAAATACAAAACAACAAAGTACTAAAGCAACACCCGTACCACCACCTACTGAAAAATTGCTTTAGTTTGATCAATCCAACTTTGCTTGTCGCTTATCTTCGCTTGAAGAATTGCGAAGTCTTGCGTACAATGGTGAATTTCTTCTTTTTCTCGACGAATACGAGCCTCCATATCTTTTATATCCCCTTTCATCCTTTTGATCTCCTTTTCTTCCACTTCGATCCTTGTCAAGTGGACTTTCTTCCTGGCGATAATCTGTTTCCACTCTTCTGTCAGTTGGTCTATCTCCTTTTCCTTTGCTGCTATCGCCTTCTGGAGTCTAGGTGGCATTCCTTCAGGTGTAGACGATGGGTTAGATGACGATGCCATTTGGTTACTGATGAAAGAAAGCAAGTGAAAGAAAGCAAGAAAGAAGGATGGAATGGTGTGAATTATGAATTGCATTTCACTGATATTTATGGATGAAATCTCAAACATGCCAGTGAATTTGAACCACAAATTGGTCTTCAAAGTACAATAATTGTGGAAAAAACAGTAAAAGCATGAAAGATTCGTCTAAGTACAGGGGCTGAAAGTGTAAATTTTCAGGGACCAAAAGTGTAAAGTTTCAGGGACCAAAACTGTAAATTTTGGTCCATCGCGGGCCATCGCGGGCTGCGATCGCGGGCAGGGACCAAAAGTGCACCGCGGCCAAAGTTGAGGGGCTCCGCGGGGCATTTGTGGCCAATACGTGCCACGTCAGCCCTAGCCCGCGATCGCGGGATCCATCGCGGGTATTTAGGGTATTTTTGCAAAATGGAAAAAACTTAGGGCATTTTGATAACTCAATGTTTGACTTAGGGTATTTTAATTAATTTCCCTTGATGTTATATTGTATATACTAAAAAAATTTAGACCCCTACTTTTTTTGGCCTAGGCATGCACCCAACCCTCCCCTAAGGACGACACTGATATCAGCATAAACACAACTGTAAACTTGCATATTAAGCTTTAGAGGACACGAATTTGCTCTACCTTCCCTGAATAACCTCTCTTAGGATACTCTATTTTCATCAATCGTTTTATATTTCTATCGAACTTGTTCTTACATACATAGACACATCTCTGTTGCTATTCCAGATCAAAACATATGTGATGATAATTCTTGAAATTTCATAGAAATAAATGTAACAGAACTCTTGCTTTGCGTTACAACAATGATTAGGATCGTGATTTCATGGTTGTATACATTAGTCTAGTGTCGAGCATTCATTAGGATGATTGGCAATTTGGGTCTGCTTAGAGGCTTCATTGGACTATAGGACACCCTTCCACCAGGATTCCAGGGGCAGAAGGACAATTGGCCAATGGACAGTGGTCATCCACCTCTAAACCCCACCACTCTGGTCCATTGATGTTTCTATTTTGTAACACCAAATAGCAAAGGATAGCCATGAATGCAACACCAGCATCAAGCCCAGCTGATAATATATAGTTATGCCTTGCCCACCAACTCTTGAACCTCTTATAAACAACAAAGTTGAAAAACATTCCCACAGCAAACCACATATTATAGTTTACTGGCTTAACGGGTGGTCCTGGACAGTTTATAAGGATAGGTATGTTTACGAGCCTTGCCCATTTCCACTCTGGAAACTTGCGAGAAAGAAACCAAAATGGCACGGGTGCAAGAATTCCAAACAGAAAGAAGTAGTTCATCTTTGAGTACAACCCAAGATTCCCAAACATGCGTTGAGGTCCCACCAATCCCCATATAATCGAGGCATTGTAGAAAACATCGTCTCCTGGGCAAGTCCATGGGCTGCCAGTTGGTAATTTACTAGGGTCACAAATGAATTCCACTGTTGTGAGGAGCCACCAAGATGTAGCAAAGTAGACAGAGGATGCAACCAGTGTCCCTGCCAACTTTTAGGTAAACACAATGAAAGCCTAGTATGAGTGATTAAAAATTGTTTGTAATAAAGCAAACCAAACTAATCGAGCTCAGTGTATTCCACCTGGAGCTGGGGTCTGGAGGTAAGATGTAGGCAGACCTGACTTCTACCCCAAAGAGTAGAGCGGCTGTTACGGTGAAGACCCCCGGCTACTAATTAAGAAGCGTGTGAAAGTAGAAAAAAGAAATGCTTTGTAATATATATGTGTGTGTGTGTGTGTGTGTATATATATATGTATCTATACCTGAGCAATGAACATGCACTTTGGTGGTATTTTCATATAATGACCAAGCTTTAAATCACCGAGAAACTGAATGGCTTGCCACATGCTGTTGTCACCATAGGTTTTGAAGACCACATTGGCAAGTGGTCTCCCAGGGTACATATACCCTATGATCATCTCTGTGATAACATTTAGTCCTACTCCCTGGATCAATCAAACACTTCATCAATCACTATATATCCATAGTTAAACACAAGCCCACACCACAACTAAGATGGGTCTTTTAGGACCCCTAGGCGTCCTAATAAGTACCTAATGGGACTTGGCTTATAGGACCAAGAACGTTTGTTGAATCTAAATGCGTTACAATAAAGTGTTACGAAAAAATTAGGTGACTTAACAATTCATATCGACCAAGTTGGGCAACCTAATTGGACACAAAAAACAAATATGACGCATGGTTCATAGTCCTACAAACTTACGAAGGTCCCATTAATAAGATATCAGAAAACAAAGGTTCGTAGTGCATCCACAGAATGGATAAGTCACCTGGTTTGTGGTGGCTACAATAACACCAACAGGCAAGGTGAACACCGAAGCCAAACCGATTGCTAAGATAATTCCCCAATAAGGTAGCTGCAACTGCCTTCCAAATCCTTCGCAAGTAAGCAAAGCAAGTCCTATTACGATTATTAGAAGAGAATAAAACCACCATTGTGGGACCTGATCATAGTTTTTCTTCATCAATCTCGTATGCACGTCCCCAAATTTGTCACTCATTGATGCCTTTGTTTGTTCCCAAATTGTCCTGTAAAAATAACATAACAAGAATAAGAACATATACGCATCGACTTCCTATGAATCCTCAATGATAATCCTTAACTTGCAAAAGACTTATTAATACCTCCCATGGAATAGAAGGACATGGGATACTGTGGCAGCCAAGGTTGCAAAGCTTAGACCATAGGCAAGTACAAACAAGATGCTAAGGTTAACTTTCCCATAGTCATCGTAACCAGCTTGATTGAAGGAGAAAGAAGATTGGTTCAAAACATTTGAGATGTTGTAAATCGTTCCATCGGCATTGTATGTCTTGAAAGAGTACATGGGGAATCTTCGGGCTTCGTACCAGTTGTTCCAATAAGATACGGGAATGACCATGTAAAAGATTATTATGTAACCAACCAACATATTCACCATAGCGAATCCAGGGGTGGCTAATGGGCTTCCTAGGAAAGAAGCAACGGTTGCCCAATCAAGGCCGAAAGATCCAATACCGAAACCTTTAAGACCCGAACCAATTTGTTGAGCTTTGAAGGAATCCTTCCAAATCCAACATACGAAGGAGAGGGCAGTGATGGATTGAAATAGATAGTTAGGAACTATGTAGTATGAAAAGCTAGATATAAACACTATCATGAAGAATTGCAGCCTTGAAAGACCCCCCTTTTGCCTCTTCTCTTCCTCATGCAATGCCCTATAAGCTCAGATAAGTTAATTCTATATATAGGGGACTAATCAAATCAAAATCACAAAAAGGTTGAGAGCAGTGAGAACTAGTTTTCATGTGTTGTCTCATATTGTGAAACAATGCATGTCAAAATAGAGTGTTATTTCAAAATGTGATTACATGTAATGTAGATTGTAGTATTCAACACTTGCTCAGTGGCTTTCAATATTTTTGTGGTTCTCATTTGACTGCCTCTATATATTAATTGATGCATATACACCAATGGGAACCACAAAATATTTGAGAACCATGAAAACTGCTATATTCATTGATGCATATATACTAATAAATTGAATTTCAGTAAGTATATGCATCGACGCATATATATATACTTGTACACATAGTAGATATGTATTTATGAATGTACTCGTTGACTATTGATAGTTTATATGTATCAATGAATATATAAGATCTCACCGTTCTCACGTTTTTTGTGGTTCTCAAATGGATCCAAGACTAAATATATATATATATATATGGAAAAATCTAGAGAGAACCTTTATTAAGAAAAAGAAAAAAATAACACATCCAAACTGATGATTGAGATGATACTATGGATGTGGTTATAACCACCATTAGAAAAATAGAAATATCTCTCCTTTTTTCTAAATTGATAAACGGCCAAATATAACAAAAATTGGAACACAACAAAAAACCATCACTTATATGATTTCATCATGCACTTTTATTCATTATTTATGATTTAGTCTATATATCTATACTATATATATAAGCATGAAACAGCGGTTTTTATTGAAATTTAAGTCGTACTTCATTCTATGCTTGGTTTACAACTTTTAAAGCTAAATCTAAAACCATCTCTCCCTCTCTCTCACGTTCTCTAAAAAATCAAACAATTTTCAATTTATAAGTTACACTTTATACCCTTAGAATTAGTTATCCGATTTACTTTTAATCTCTTACTTTTTCATTTTTTATTTTACACCCTTATCATATTAACATAAATAATGGTATATGAACAAAAATGCATTAAAAATACATTTCTTTTTTTACAAATTATACCATTGTAATCTTCTCGTCAATATCTTCGAAATGAGCACAATATTGAATATTTTTGAATTTAATCATATTATTAAATATCATGAACATGTACGAATTAATTTGTTTAATATTCCTTACATTATTCATTTTCATTTTACACCATTATAATATTAAAAATACATAATCATAGTTTAACTAAAACATATTAATAAATGCATTTTTTTACAAATTATATTATTACAATATTGTCGTCAATAGTTTCAAAATAAGTTTATTATTGAGTATATTTTTAACTTAATAATATTGTGAAATATCATAAATACGCATCAAGATTTTTAAATAATGACGTACCGAAATTTTTTTAACTTGTACATTTACGCTCTTATCTATATTTATTTATTATACTTCTTTAAAAATAATTTTATTTACGGTTATTCTTGAATTTTTAAGAAGTACAAATCTCAATACATTATGTACAAGTTTAAAAGCTTTAAAATCTCCCACGTTCAACCTGATAATTAAACATCAAATTATTTTTTATTTTTAAATTACACTTTATACCATTACAATTAGTTATTTAATTTACTTTGTATCTCTTTTCCTTTCATTTTTCATTTTACATCTTTATCATATCAACATACATAAACTAAAATACATTAAACAAATATGTTTTTCTTTTTTTATAAATTATACTATTATAATCGTCCATCAAAACCTTCAAAATGAGCACAAATGTTATGGGTTTGAAGACTCCACTATCGAACGAATATTTTTCAATTTTTTTGGTAACCCTTTGCTATAGAGATATTTTCTCTATTACAAAATTAAGGGTAAAATAGAAAAATAGCCATTTACTTTTAAAAGTGGATACTTTCATATGGGTTATAAATGCTCTATTTATGACTTCCTAGTGTTTTATTTCCCCAATTTTCGATTTGGATGATTTTAGGGAAGTTAGGTCAAAATTAGGGTTTGGTCAAAATGAAGATTTTGGAATAACATGTTTGGGGAATGATTCTAAGTGTTTGGATATATATATATATATATATATATATATATATATATATATATATATATATATATATATATATATATATATATATAACAAATTAGGGTTTGGAGGAATTGCTTGTGGATTCAAGTTTTTTCAAGGAGCTCACATTGAAGTAAAATCTAGATTTAGCTAAATCTAGCAAGGCGAGTTCAATTGATTTGTGAAAACGTTGTACATGCAAAAAAATGTCCATTTTAAAGTGTTTATGTGTTTTACTTGATAATTATCAAATGTTGGAGTAATTGATGCGTTTGTACATCTGATATGTGATTTAAAAGCGAATAAATATGAACATGAAACAAAATTATTTTTTCGAATTCTCGGTTTTAGATTCGAGATACTTCGCGCTGCATCGCGCGCGAGTATGTGGCTAGTATATATATATATATATATATATATATATGGTCAGGTTCAGGGGAAAACCCTAAATAAATGGAAAACCAGAAAACCGCGAAAAAACGGATGAAAAAGTATATCAATATGGATGTCAAATTAACGAGAAAAATATAGTCGTTTAGTTGGTGTAATTTATTTCGTTCAAAATTTGTTTATTTTTCGTCTTTTTTCGAATAAAAAATAGAGGGGTGAGAGTTTTTTTAATTTAATTAATATTGTTGTAACCGCATGTTTAATCACATCCATCAGATCATCTAATCTAACGGTCGATAAGATGTTTTTTAGTTTTTCATTAAAGAGAAACCCTACAAAAAGGGGACAAAAAAGTGATTGGACGAATTTTCCCCTGACACTAACTGTCAATTTTAGCGGAGTTAGTGGCCAGGTCCCTGTTTCAAAGCAAAATCAAAACTCTGAGGACGAAAAGTCGAATTATTAAACCATAGGTCCGAGTTTCAAAGAAATCAACATACCTCAAAGACCAAAATTGGAGTTTACTCATGTATTAATATCATGCATTTTCATTATGAACAATTGTTTTGTCATAAGTATTTTTCGTAACATTCATTAGGCCATCCGTAGCCCATTCGGGATGGGCAGCGGGATGGCTCGGTATGGGCTACGGGGGGTGCGGGTTCAGCGGGGCGGGATGGATTTCGGGGATGGGTTCCCGATTCATCCCGAAAGGTTTTTAAAAAAAAAATTAATTAAATATTTTAAAATTCATGCCGTTGAACGGCTCTATTACTAAAAAAATTTATTTTTCTCAATTTAATCCCACTATATATTTAACCCTCAACCTCTTATTTCTCACACCTCTCAACCTCTTATTTCTCACACCTCTCAAACTCTTATTTCTCACACCTCTAATTATAGATAATTTTCACTATTTAGTGTTATTTATCATGAATAGTTAGTTGCCGGCCGGTTTCTCAAAGAAGTTGTGGTTCTCATTGAACCCACCCCGTATAGATAGAGAGAAAGAGAGGTTAGAGGTAGAGGATGAACCTGAACAGGGAGACTTGAACCATAGTCGCAGGCCACCACATGTACGGGGAGTCAACTAAAAACTTCTTGAAAATACCGGCCCATCCGAATCCAAGAAGCTATACATCATCCAAAGTTCCAAACAAGAAAAAAAGGCCATCAGATAAGATAACATGCCGGTATCATGAGTTTAAAGCAGTTACCTATGTGATAATACAACCATTAGAAACTTACCTGAGTACTTTGTGTTAGCAGCATTGCGGCAAGAGGGTGAATTTCACTGTGGTAGAACGCTTTGACAATCGTGATAATCCCCACGGCATAAACACCAGTGGAACCAGCATTTGCTAATATTGTAATAAGGACATGCTCTTTTATGTTAAAAGGCCCCGGATTCAACGAAAACGACCATCTTGTTCCTACAATTCTTATTGGTTTTGTGGGTAGGCTTGCCTCCATCATTCTTCCCACCGGAAGAACAACAATTTGCGCTAAAACCGACGAAACTGTTAGTGCGTTCTGTCGATAACCGAAGAACTGGTTCAAAAAAGCAAGAACACCGCAAGAAATGATCCCTAAAAACCAGGTGCGGAAAGTCAAGCAAGGTAGTGTTGGATCATCGGTTGTTGGGACTGTGAGTCGAACTTGCTCAATTGGACAATCATTTTCTTCTTCTGTTAAGTTGTAAGAAGTTCAGATCAACAGAAACACAAAGTTCAAATAAGTCGTATGAGTTAAGAATGTTGTATGTAACACATTCATGCTAAATACATGCATTCAAGGATATGGAGGTGGTAGAGTATGTTTTACCTGCTTCTGGACTAATAAGTTTCTGGGGATCACTTCCTGAAAAGTCCATGATTAGCTACAAAAACTCAATACAAGTGTATGAAGGTTTTATACAAGTGGTAGATTTCAGTTTTGTGGAGTATTTATTTCTCTTGGTTTCACCTCCCACTCTTTTGTTAACCTGGACCGTACGCTTGTTTCGTTTTATGTATCTTTGCCTTGACCTGATCAGCTCGTGCAAATTAATTAAGGAACACCACGCACGTCGAAAATGTCTTTTAATAAACTCTTATAGGACCAAACACGCGTCGGCCTATGTAAAAGTGTTGAAATAAGTTTATATATATAACGTTTTTAAGCGTCTTAACAACTTTTAGTTTGTTTATATGTTGGAAAAAAGTCATATGCCGTGTAAAAAGACACAATCGTTTGGTTTTATAAACTTAGGTTCTAAAAAATGTATTATAAATAAATTGTTGGTTAATTAATATATATGGATAGGATAGGATAGGACAGGCATATAGGAGACCACATATAAAACAAGAGGCAAGGAGAAGTCGGAGAAAGAGAATAAGTTAACAAGTGGTATGTATGCATTGATTACCTTTCTTTGTCTGTCTGTGTGGAATTCTATTACGTTTCTTAATATGTATGTCTAGTAGAGACACCGTTCCTTATCAGTTATCAGATGTATGTAGGGGTCGGGTGAGCAAAACTAGTTTCCTTTTCTCCAGTTAATTATATTATATTTATTAGAGTAAATTACAAAGTTCGTCCCTGTGGTTATATAAAAATTATGGACTAGGTCCCCAAACAAAATAATTACTTAACACCTTTGTTATGGATTGGGTCCTATCCTTTAACTCCCTTGATGTTAATTAAGTAGGCTAATACCCAATGGTGGAGTGGTGGTTTTTGTTGGTGCAACAAGGAAAACAAAGGTTCTTGAAGTTGAAAGGGTTACCGGATAATTTTTTATTTACAAACAAACCCTGCAAACCACTATATTAGGAAACAACATATATATTTATGGTAATTCATTAATAATGATTGTGATATATATGGAAGATGATAACGTTCATTAATTATGATCATGACTTTAGATTAGGAAACATAATAAAATTAGATATTGATTAGAGCTGATGAACGGCTAAGATTGGTTTGCAGGGTTTGTACAATCCATTTGGTTTGTAACGGAAACCGACCCTACATATATAATTAAATATAATAATAATAATTTAAAAATGAAAATTGTTAAAAGATAACCATCTCCAATGAACCTTCTATTTTTACTCTTTAAATCATCTCCAATGAACCCTCTATTTTACTCTCTAAAATAGAGAAATGAATAGTAACTCTATGTATATAGAGAGTTACTATTCATACTAACTATTTTTTTCTAACTTTTTGATAATTACAAAATGATCCTTCAATTTTTTAGATTCTTGTATTTTTATTTTATTTGTTGTCTAATACCAATTTTAATAAACTACATTTATATTATCTTTAAGTTTCAAATTCAATTTAAACTTATCCAACTAATTTTAAAAACTAATAAACTTTAACAATTTACAACATAACATATTTAATTAAAACACGACATTAACACATATTTTAACATAAAAGCATTACAAATGATAAAGATAAAAGTACATATGGATCCAGATCCTCCAAGATCATTAAAATGTTCTCCAAACGGGGTAGATACATGAGGAGATTGTTGATATTGTTGTTGTTCAGTCATCTTCTGTAGAATACGCGCAAGGTCGGTCCTGATATTTTGGAGGCCCTGTACGAGAAATTAGACGAGACCACACATTTTTAAAAAATTTAATTTAAATTATTTTTACTACATGTCAACGTTTATTTGATAATAAATCGACGAATAACTTATCTTCGACTTTGAACAAACTGTTCATCTTTTCTTCTTTTCGACACTAAATTTTAATTTTTAATGTTACTATGTTAATGTGGATTCAAAATTTATAGTTTTTTTAAATAAATGTTAGTGTTTTTAAAATTTTATAACCCATCCTATAAGGTGTCCCGTAAGAGAGGTAGATGACAAGAAATGTCATATATATGAGTGAAGAGGGTGTAAGAATAACAATCTCTTTTATATAAAAAGAAAATCCAATGAAGATCGATAAAAACAAAAATAAAGAATAAAAATAAGGATTAACAATTCTAGAATTTAAACTTGAAAAGTAAATTATAAAAAAGAAATTATTGAAAAAATTATATAATTTAATTATTCAATCAATAAAAATTAGAAAAAAAAAGTTAAAAATCAATATATCTAAATCATCCATAAATGATAATTAAAAAATCGTTAAAAGTTGGTATATTTAAATAGTCCTAGTTTTTTTTATAATAATACAAAACTAATTTTAAAAAGTTAAGACATTTTAAGGCCTCGAAGGCTTGACCCTGGGATACAAGGAACGGCTGGCCACCTACACACTTAAAATGCATTTCCACTGTGCTACAAGTCATTTTGCATTAGCATTTGTATAAATTAATTTATATGCAATATCGTTATAGGTAAAATTAAAAAATATTCGGGGGGCCCCACGATCGGAGGCCCTGTGCGGTATAACACTTTAGCACACCCCAATGCACAGGCCTGAATACGCGCTTGTTCGGCCTGAACATAGGCTCGTATATTGGAAAAAAGAAGTGTTACATGACATAATGGCTACATGTATTATTTTACATAATATGATAATCGACCACGATTTTACGAACGTGATCTCGATGCGCCGATTGAAGTTATGAGAGAAGTACCCAATAGAGGTCGAAATGATGACAAATGATAACGATGCATTCCAACAATATCTTGCTCGATATAGACAAATTAAGGATAAAGAAGCTCACTTTGCACTTCGGGATGCGTTAGTTGATCATTTATGGGAAAGATTTTCTAAATCCGATTAAATGCTTATGTACTTTTTAGATGTGTGTTGAAAATGTAACCATTTTATTTAATGAAATTTGGTTTTTGATAATTTAATGCGGAATTAAATATGAATTATAACGTCGTTAAAATAATATGATAAAGTTAATAAATATAAGGGTATTGTGAAAATAAAAATATATAAGGATGCAATTTATAAAGTTAATAAATATAAGATATTATTGAAAATATATGTAATCAAAATAAAAGAGAACATACTTGAAATATACTCTTTTAGAGTAGAAAATAGAGTAATACATTGGAGAATGTATAACACATTCTCTATTTTACTCTCTATAATAGATTGTTAGAGTTGTACATGCATCATCAAAACTTATACCTCTTAAAATTCAACACTAACAGTTTAAACTCTTAATAACATAGTATAGATGATAAATGTGTGAAATACAAAATGAAAATGTAAGAGATATAAAACAAATTAATTCGTGGTATTCATGATATTTAATAGTATGATTAAATCCAAATATATTCAATATTGAGCTCATTTTAAATGTATTGACGAGACGATTATAACAATATAATTTGTGAAAAAAATGCATTTGTAATACATTTTAGTTCATGTATGATTATTTATGTTAATATGATAATAGGTAAAATGAAAAATGAAAAACTAAGGAATCTAAAGTAAATTAAATAACTAATATAAAACTAGAAAGTCTAAATTTAGAAATAAAAAATGATTTGATTTTTAATATATGGAAGATCGTGGAAGATTGTTAAGATTTAAAGTTTGTACACTTATCCCTTTAAAATTTTCAAGAGAACGGTTTAAGGACTTTATAATATGATAAGTATAAATTCATACGTATTTATGATACTTTATAATATTATTAAATTAAAAAATATTGGATAATGAACTTATTTTAAAGTCATTGAAGAAGAGGATTATAATGGTATAATTTGTAACAAAAAATTTGCATTTTATATTATATTTTAGTTAATCTATGATTATGTATTTTTAATATGATAAGCATGTAAAATGAAAAATGAACACGCAAGAAATATAAAACAAAAAAATTCGTATATATTCATGATATTTAATAATATGATTAAATCCAAAAATATTCAATATTTGGCTAATTTTGAAGGTATTGACGAGACGATTATAATGATATAATTTGTAAAAAATATATTTTTAATACATTTTAGTTCATATACGATTATTTATGTAAATATAATAAGAATCTAAAATAAAAAATAAAAAAGTAAGGAATTAAAAGTAGTTAACTAACTAATTATAAGAGTATTAAGTGTAACTTATAAATTAGAAAAGATTTGATTTTTAATATATGGGAGACGTGGGAGGTTATGCAACTTTAAAGTTTGTACATATAGCACAATAACGTGTCCTTATAAAAAAATCAAAATTTCAAGGTTAAAGATAACCATTTAAGCTGTTTTATATAGTGGTGTGGATTATTCGAGTTGAGCCCCTTAGGCCATCCGTACTCGAGCGGGCTCGGGCTCGGGTTCAACCTCAAATCTCATTCATTTTTCACACCAAAATTTAAACACTCACCTCAATCCTTAAATATTTTCTTTCATTTCTTTCAATCCGATATGAACTTTATGGATTCGCCACCCGTTTCATCGTCCGGTTCTTCATCATCCATTGACACCGACGAGGAATTCGGTCAACTATTTGATCGTTATGCAGATTTGTTGCAAGAAGCTGTAGGTAGAGGGTATGGTAGCACCGCCTCATCGTCAAGAAGACCGAGGTCCGAGAACATAGAAAGAGGTCGGATAGAGCTAACGACCGGCTTTTGCGGGACTACGTTGGCGAAAACCCGGTGTATAATCCGGATTTGTTTAGACGGCGGTTTAGGATGAGCAGACAACTATTCGAACGGATAGTTCAAGATTTATCAGGAGTGTATCCGTATTTTACACAACGGGTTGACGGACTACGCAAACAAGGTTTGTCTCCGATACAAAAGTGTGTATCCGCTGTTCGACAATTGGCGTATGGAGTAGCTTCCGACGCACTTGACGAGTACTTGAGGATGGGAGAGAAAACGTCACGAGATTGTCTGCACACTTTCTGCACAGGTATTGTTGAACTCTATGGTGACAAATATTTACGCAAGCCTACTTACGATGATATTCAGAAGTTGTACCACGCGCATGAAGCTAAACACGGATTTCCCGGCATGCTCGGCAGCATAGACTGTACTCATTGGTCGTGGGCAAATTGTCCGAACGCATGGCGAGGTCAATTCATGAGAGGTGATCATGAACATCCGACAATCATGCTAGAAGCGGTGGCCTCCCAAGATCTATGGTTCTGGCACAATATGATACTCGGAGACGAAGGCCATGCCATTTGTGCCGATGGAAACGCCGTGGTAGCGGATGAAACACAAATCACTGAGGCACAACGCGCGACAAATGTTCGAGAAGTCAAAAACCGAGAGACTCATAATAACCTTCGGTCGGATTTGGTCGAACATATTTGGCGTATCCGATTTCCCAACAACGACGACGAGTAGATTTTTAATATTTTGTAATTTTTAATTTTATTTTGTAATTTTTAATTTTATTTTGTAATTTTTAATTTTATTTTGAAATTTTAATTTTATTTTGTAATTTTATTTTTATTTTTATGAATGTTATGATTTTTTATTAAAAAATTAGATGAGGTGGCATGTGGGTTCAAGAGGTTCAAAAGGTTGGGGTACATGATTTGTGGGTTCAAAAAGGTTCAAGAGGGTTCAAAGTGGAAAGCTGACATGGCGCTGATGTGACGCAGAGGGTTCAAAAGGTTTGAACCTGTGGTACGGATGGCCTTAGCCTCTGATTGTGAATATGCCCCTACTTCGAGCCACCAATGGTATCCATATATTGTAGGAATGTCTCAACTTCGTTAGATGGTGAAAGTAGCAAGAAAGGTTTCACCTTTAGTTGATTTTACCCTAACCAAAATATGATTTGTGACACAAAAGGGAGGAGAGAGAGAGAGGATGAGTGGGGCAGGCTTATTTCTCAAATAATCAATAAATCATTTTCTATTGTAATTTTCAATGTATTGAGTAAAGGCTTAACTTGTGGATGAGAATTTCAACTCTCATATCTAATCCACAACCAAATTGCTCAATAATTACCTATCTAAACCATGTAGACGAATAGGAGATTATGTAAATATAAAAGTACATTTCAATATACTTGCAGAATTATTTCATACTCTCCAAGTTTCTCCCTTTCTTTCTCCATAAATCTCTTAATCTATTACTAATCTAGTGGTAATCTTAGTTAATATACAACACATTATCAGCAAGCAAGCAAGCAAGCAAGCTCTAATCAAGGTATGTATTTTCTTATTACTATATGTTAAGAAGGTAAAATACCAAAACGAACAATATAAAAGTTGATGACTTCTTATTATAGATATTATGACTGCTAACATTCTAATTTTTATTTATGTGTATACTAATCTTATTTATGCTTTCATGTTTATACTAACTTTTATTTATATGTACTTAATTTTATGGTCATACTAAATTTTCAACATTTTTTATGCATATGTTTCTTGCTAATTTTATCTAAGTATACTAACATTTATATATGTTACTTATTTTTTATCACTGACTATATCTTACATCTACAATCACTGATATTATAATCCTTATTTATTTTATGTATTAATTATCATTTTTATTCACAAAATCATTCACAACGGCTACATATAACAGTAACAAACATTTCAAACGACTATATTTTACACTATAAATTAATCATTAAGTTCTTTCTCAACATACACTTCTTTTGCCAATTCATCTAATTAAGAAGATGTTTCCGAAGATGTTTCATCTTGTTCTAATTCTTGTCATTGTATACTTATATTGCTAATCATTGCTTTCAGTAATCTCCCACCTGATGAGTTAAGCATGCTTGTATTTTTGGTTCTTCCACTTCTATGTATTGCAATTTATCGACAAAAATGGATTTTAAATTTTCCTCATTGATTGATAGTTACAATATGTTGAAGCTTGCAAAGATTGAGTTTGCGGCTCTTGATGTGCATGGAAGGAACTATATGTCCCAGATCATGGATGTCAAAATTCACCTTGAGTCTGTGGGCAATTAGACACTTTAGAGGAAAACAATTAATGCTTATCGCAAGACAAAGAAAGGCCAACATTTTTCTTCAGAAACATGTTGAAGATATGTTAAAATTTGAATATCTCAGTACTAGTGATCCAAGCATTTTGTCACTACTAGAAAAACTCAAATTTCTGACGAAAATTACCGACGGATACCAGCCGTCGGTAATTAGCGACGGATTACCGACGGATTTCATTTAAAAAAATTAAAAAAAAATAATTATCCGTCGGTAATCCGTCGTGTTAGACAACCTTAGGGGGTAAAGGTTGTATTAGGATCTTTTTACTTTCAAAAATTTCTTTTTCAATCACAACAATAATTTAAATACACAACAGTATATAGTAGAGATAAGGGTAGAGAAAAATGATACCGACACCGTTGTTTAGAGTGGTTCACCAACTTGGCTAATCCACTTTCTGAGACACTTCTCGACACACAGATCCACTATTAATGTTCTTTATGGTAGAACACAAACCTTGATACAAACAGTATAATGATCTTTTGCTTCTGCTAGAGATTGGAATGGATCACTCACTCTCAAAGTAAATACTTACAAGATGATATATTTCTCAATGGTAATCACTCTTGTATAAGTATAACACTTGGATGTTTTGAGATTTAAAATTCTTGAGTTGTTTTGGTAATCAAAGTATCCAGAAATCAGAGATTTCTCTATTTTATTAACTCAAGACTTAATTTTCATCTTACCACTCAATGGGTTTATATAGGGGTGAGAAAACTGATTCTGAGCACTAGCGGACGTCCACGATGGTATGTTACGGACGTCCACGATGGTATGTTACGGACGTCCACGGATAATGATTGTGGTTAGTGTAAAGAGTCGTTTGATTTCTGATTTTTCAGAAGAATTTGAATGGCGGACGTCCGACATGCATACCCGCGGACGTCCGCGGCCTACTTTCACAAACCCCAATAAAAAGCCGTGAGTTCTCTGATCATTTCAGAGATGAACATTAATGGCGGACGTCCGGCTGCATCTCGCGGACGTCTGCGGCCTACTTTTCACCAACCCCAATAAAGAGCTAGTCTTTTCACTCTATTTCAATTTTAAACAAAACCACACGTTTCCATTTGTCTTTTCAGTATTTTCAAAAGATAAACTTTAGTTGGTTTTTGAAATATCCAAGTGGTATATTATTTTGAGTGTATTTACCGTTAGGAAATATGAAGACTTAATATTAGCACACATCCAGTCTTGAACTCTTCAGATAAAGTCTTCATGTTTCCATTTCTTTGAGCTGGAATACTTGAGCTGGCTGAGATGATGCTTTTCATCCTTCAAAAACTTTACACTTGCATCAATTTGCTAGAAACACATAATATGTCTATTTACTTGTTAATCATCAAAACAGTGGGATTGATGATATTTAATCACTTGCACCAACAATCTCCCCATTTTTGATGATGACAAATAAATAGACATAGACATATATAACTTCTCCCCCTTTTGTCGAGACAAAAAGGGTATGAAAATTAAAGAGCTCCCCCTCAAGCTAATAGCGAGAGCTCCCCCTGAAAATAAGTTCCCCTCAAATTAGGAGCAATTTATACCAATATTAATGATAAAACACATTTATTATGCACAAGTATTAAGTAAGCATAAGTACCAATTATTAGCAAAACCAAACATAGCAGATTTAATAATTAGCAAACCCAAGCAGATAGCAATTAAAAAATAGTGTATTCGATAGTACTAAGCATAAGTTTTAAAACCAAGATAATCTCAATCATCACCCTCATCAAGGTTGAACTGGCGGAACTCCTCGTGCACCATCCAAACATCTTGGTGAACGTCATCAATCCGACGATTCACCGCGTCCCAACGTTCATCTTGAGCTTGAATATGGCGATTGACCGCTTCCCAACGTTCATCTTGAACTTGACGATATCCCATGAAGGTGATGAAGATGTCTCGGTTGAAAATCATGCCTTGTGGAATGTGGTAGGGATTTGGAACTTCCGCCTCCTCATTCTCGGGATTTGGGTTATGACGTCTTTGAGATGGTCCGGGTTGTGCACTCATGCGAACAACGCTCAATTGGTCCAAGGGAGTCGCCTCATGCATGGGTCTACCGACAAAAGGAATTTGAAGGTTTTGGAAGAGGTTTCTAATCAGATAACCGAATGGAAGAGAGCGTGAACTTCTCTCTAAGCCATCCATTCGGTGAGCAATGATATATGTGGCATCAACAGAAATGCCGCGCTGAAGACAGTAAAGAAGATAACACTGAAGGCTGCTCAACCTTTCAGTGTTACCAACACGGCCAAGAACATTAAAAAGGAGAATTTTGTTCCAAAAACGGTTTTTCTCAGTAAATGTTGATCTTTCAAGTTTGAAGGATCAAAATTTCCTCTATTTGCTGGAGCAAGAATGGATTGTAAGATTGTGTCTGAAGAGACATCAATTTGACTTTCCAGTGGAGTAAAGGAGGTGGTATTTGCAAAAACACAATTGTCAGACCTAGGAAGACCTAACTAGACAGCAAACTCATCTAAATCCCACTCATAATTGTTGTTGTAGAGTTGAAGGGAGACCTTTTTGGTAGACTCATTGAAGTCATACCCAGCATAGAATTCGACCATGCAATCAAAGGAAACTTCTCCCCTAAAGGAGAGGAAGGACTGCCAACCAATGGCCGTGAAGGCCTCAAAAGTTCCAAAAAAATCAAGGCCCTCTAAATTCACGGATCTACCTTGATTACAAGATCGGGTTTGTAAGGCTTGTCGTCTTAGATCCCTTTGAGAGATTCTAGCCGCATTTGGATCTTGAGGATTTGCTCGAGAGGTTGAAGCACGGGATGAAGTACGAGCTCTTTTAGGACCCATGTCTAAATTGGTGGAGAAGAGAGAAGGCACAAGAGATGAAAGATTGAGGATGACTGGCCGCGGTTTCCGGTGATAGTAGCGGTGGCGGCAGCGGTGGTGTTGAAGTCCGGCGGCGGCGTTGGTGGCTCTTGGTGGTGATGGGGTTTGAGAGAGAGAGAGAGAGATAAGGAAGATAGGGAAGAAAACCTAAAAAGCGCGTCAGACGTTTGGCGGACGTCCGAGAGGCAATACGCGGACGTCCGGGAATGAAAAGAAAAAATGCCCAAAAACTCTTTGTTGCTTCCGCGGAAGAGGTGCGGATGTTCGTACCCGGCGGACGTCCGGGAGATGAGGCGCGGACGTTCGTGAGAGAATTTTGGATTTTTTGTTGAAAGTCTCTGTTGCTTCCGTGGAAGAGCCTCGGACATCCAAGACCCGCGGACGTCCGACAGGGAGCATGCGGACGTCCGTGAGAGATAAAATGCAATATTTTGACAATTTTTTAAGGATTATGTTCTGTTAATCCTAAACCGAGACGTAATTTGCAGAAGGCATCTTTGTTTAAGGCTTTGGTGAAAATGTCAGCTAAATTATCTGTAGTGTCAACCTTTTCAAGAATTATGTTGCCTTTTTGAATATTATCTCTCAAGAAATGATGTCTAAGTTCTATGTGCTTAGTGCGTGAGTGCAAGATAGGATTTTTACTTAAATTAATAGCACTTGTATTATCACATAATATGGGTACTTTATTTAAATGTACCTCGAGGTCCGTAAGAGTGTGTTTCATCCACAGTACCTGAGCACAAGCCCTTGCAGCAGCCACATATTCTGCTTCAGTTGTTGAAAGGGCAAGTGATTGTTGTTTCTTTGAGAACCAAGAAACAAGGGATTGGCCAATGAAGGCACATACTCCACTTGTGATTTTTCTATCAATCAGAGATCCACGTAGATCAGAATCCGTATAGCAAGTGATTTCTACCTCAGGTATTTTTGGATACTATAATTAGAGGTTTGTGGTGCCTCTTATATAGCAGAAAATTCATTTGACCGCTTCATAGTGAGATTGTCGAGGACTTCCCTGAAATCTTGCACACAAGCATACACTATACATAATATCTGGTCTACTTGCGGTTAGATAAAGAAACTACCAATCATAGCGCGGTATATCTTTTCATTGAAGCTATCACCTTCTTCATCACGAGATAACTTGATATTAGTGGTCATAGGAGTATCTACGGGTTTTACGTTCTCAAAATTAAATTTCTTAAGCATGTCTTTGGCATATTTGGATTGAGTCACGAAAATGCCATCATCAAGTTGTCGAATTTGTAAACCGAGAAAATAGTTTAATTCACCCATCATACTCATTTCAAATTCATTTTTCATTTTTGTGGCAAATTCTTCCCAGAGGTGATTGTTGCTAGACCCAAAGATAATATCATCAACATATATTTGTACAACTACCAAAACTTTGTTTGATTGCTTGACAAACAAAGTGTTATCAACTTTTCCCATAATATAACCATTATCTATTAGAAAAGTTTTTAATCTATCATACCAAGCACGAGGTGCTTTTTTAAGACCATAAAGCGCCTTCTTAAGTTTAAAAACATGATTAGGTTTTTCAAAGATTTCAAAACCGGGAGGTTGTGTGACAAACACTTCCTCATTAATAACTCCATTTAAGAAAGCACTTTTAACATCCATTTGATAAAGTTTGAAGCCTTTTGCATTTGCATAGGCTAAAAGCATTCTTATAGATTCTAATCTTGCAACTGGAGCAAAAGTTTCATCATAGTCGATGCCCTCTTGTTGATTATACCTCTTTGCTACTAAACGAGCTTTGTTTCGTGTGACTCCACCGTGTTCGTCTACTTTGAAACGAAAGACCCATTTTGTTCCTATGATGGTTTGACCACTAGGTTGAGGTACTAAGTCCCAAACATCATTCCTAGTGAATTGGTTGAGTTCCTCTTGCATTGCAGATATCCAATCGTCATCTTTCAATGCTTCTTCTACGGTTTTTGGTTCTATAGAGGACACAAAGGAATGCACTATGGGTGTGAATTTGGGATCTTGTGGTCCTTTGGTTTAGATCACCTATCATTTGTTGCACGGGGTGATTTCTTGCTTCTCTTAGGTTTGGATCTTCTATTCCTTGAGGAACATAACAAGGAGGTGTATTGCTAGGTTCTTCTTGACTAGAAGAGAGTTGAAGTCCTAAATCCAAGTTTCTAAGGTTTCGAGCCAAAGTTTCTTCCTCGTTCATGTTATCGTCTACTAGAGGAGGACTTGGCTTTGGTGGAGATTCATCAAAGCTTACGTTTAAGGACTCTTCAACTACCGTGGTGGTCTTGTTAAGGACTCTATAGGCTTTGCTATTCCAAGAGTAACCTAGGAAAATACCTTCATAGGCTTTGGGATCAAATTTTGTCAAATAATCTTTATTGTTTAAAATGTAACACTTGCACCCAAAAACTCTAAGGTGGCCTAAGGAAGGTTTTCTACCTCGATATAGCTCATATGGTGTCTTTTCTAGAATGCCTCTAACTAGGACACGGTTCAAGACATAGGTCGCGGTAGCTACGGCATCACACCAAAACTTTTGAGGTATATTTTGTTCATTTAACATAGTACGACTCATTTCTTGCAAAGTTCGGTTTTTCCTCTCAACAACCCCATTTGATTGAGGAGTTCGAGGTGCCGAGAAGTTATGAGTGATTCCGTACTTGTTACAAAATGCTCCGAATTGCGTTTCATTATCGAATTCTCTTCCATGGTCCGTACGTATGGAAACAATCGTACAACCTTGTTGGTTTTGAATTCTCTTTCCTAAGATTTTGAATTTTTCAAAAGCTTCATTTTTATGTTTTAAAAATAAAGTCCAAGTGTAGCGTGAAAAATCATCAACTATTACAAGTGTATAGAAATTTCCTCCATAGCTTTGGATTGCCGAGGGACCGAAGAGATCCATATGGAGTAATTCTAACACTATTTTTGTTGATACAATGTTTTTGGATTTATGAGAGACATGGACTTGTTTTCCGACGCGACATGCATCACAAAAATGATTATCAAATTTTATTGTAGGGAGGTTGTTCACAAGATCTTTGTTTTTCAATTTTTGAATCAAACGAAGATTTGCATGTCCTAGTCTTCTATGCCACAAGGTAGTATTATCATATATAGATGATAAACACGTAAGATTTTTAACATGCGTTTTACAAATATATAAGTCTCTTTTCTTAACACCTGTTAAGATCACTTTGCCATTTCTAATTATTTCACAATCATTTTCTTTGAAAAGAACATGGATATCATTTTTGCATAGTTGACCAACACTTAGCAAGTTAAAATTTAAGTTACTCGCATGCTCGACATTTAAAAATCTAACATTGTTGCAAGCGATGTTACCTCTACCGATAACCTTTCTTCTTGCATTTCCGCCGAAGACAACTTGTCCACCGTCACACTCATCATATGATGAGAATAGACTTTTATTTCCAGTCATGTGACGAGTGCACCCACTATCAAGGATCCAATCTAGATCTTCGATTTCGTTTCCAAAAACCATCAACAAAAAATTATGAGATACAAAAAAACTTGGTACCCATTGATTTATGGGTAGGATAAGGAATTAAAGGGTTAAACATTCAAAAATCAATTTCTCATTGGTCCAGGATTACTAGCGTCAAAAACACCCTTAGCTATCCATCTAGGGGTTAACTTTATTTTTCGATGGTTTTCATTATACACAAAATAGGGTGTTCGTGTATTTGTCCTTCTTTTGAATTTAGGATGATTTTGATCGTATATGTTGCCCATCATATCTCTGTTTTTATTTCGTGTGTGAGGAGGTCTATAGAAGAAGTTATTTGACATAACTTTTGGACTAACATATGATTTAATTAATAGGATAACACTTTAAAAAATGTTTATTTTTGGTTCCTTCACTTTTAGAGGAACTGTCTATCCTTGAGGCTTTTGTAAAAATAATGGTTTTTGACGGTATTTTGGTACTAGATTCACCGTTGGAGTCATCAAAACCAAGACCTCGTCTGTCACCAAACTTTCTTTGTATTTTCAACATTTTAAGTACCTTTTCATCCCCGTCTTTGAAATTTGAAGCCATTTGATTTCTTCTCTCAAGATTATCACATTTAGAGTTTAGAGAGGAAATCTCAATCTTCAACTTGTCACATTTAGCATAGATGTCATTTTCATCTATTCGTTTCTCTAAGCATGCAACTTTTTCATTTAACTTGACACAAGAGTCACAGTTTTCTTTTTCATTTAATTTTTCTTTTAAGCATGCAATCTCTTTGTTCATGTCTTCGTGAATCTTAGTGTCAAGAGAAATTTTCTTGTTAAGATCATGAATTTATCTTTCTTGCGATGTAAGAGATTTACTCATTTCGTTGTTGGTTTCACTATATTTTTTAACAAGATTTACCATTTTATTATATGATTCCTCAAGTTCATCAAGATCTTCATCTTCATGCATATTATTATCATTTTCATAATAATCATCACTATAATCACTATCATTATTAGTTGAGTAGGAAGTAGATACCTCTTTGTCATAGTTCAGCCATGAGACATATTTCCTCCTTTCTTTCGTCTTCTTCACTGTCACTCCAAGCTCCTCCAACGAATGTTTTTTTAGTGTCATTTTGCTTTGCTCGTTTCGGACACATATTTGCATAGTGATTCTTGTCTCCGCATACGTAACAATAATCATTGTTACTTGAATTATTGTTAAAGTTATCGCGGCTATTGAACTTGTTGAATCTTTGAAATTGTCTTCCATTTCTTCTTGGGAATCTTGAAGTTTGATTTTGATCTCGATTGATTCCATCTCTTCGATTGAAGTTTGACCTGTCATTCCTTGTGAAACGTTTGTTAGATAGAAATTTATTGAAATTCTTTACCAAGAGAGCAAGGTCGCTCGTAGAGTCTATCATCTCGGGTTCTTCTTTAGGTTGACTAGCTTTTTCTTCTTTGGTTTCTTCCTTTGCAATGCTAGCTTTAAGTGCTAAGGATTTCTTCTTTCCTTGATCTCGGGCTTTGTTTCTCTTCAAAGCTATTTCGTGAACTTTGAGGTTGCCGATGAGATCATCCAACTTCATTTTTGAAAGATCACGAGAATCTTCCAAGGATGTAATTTTTGGCATCCACTCCGGAGGAAGTGCTCGAAGAATCTTTCTCCCATAATCTTCATTCTCATAAACACGACCTAATCCTTTTAATGTAGTCATGATGAGGTTAAAACGTTTAAACATAGAATCAATCGACTCATCTTGAGTCATTTCAAATAGTTCGTAGTCATGAACTAAAATATTTATTTTGCTACTTTTGACTTGTGAGTTTCCACGATGAGTGTTGTTTAGACTCTGCCAAATTTCATTAGCAGTTTTGCAAGTAAATACTATTTCAATTTCATCTGAATTTAAAGCAACATAGAGCATATTTTTTGCTTCAAAATTTAAACAGTTCCAAGTTTCATCACTGGCAGTCCATTCAGCAATAGGTTTTTCAATAGTTTGTTCTTTTTCTATTTTTGTGGGAACGAAATTTCCATTTTCAATAATATCCCACATCTTTCTACTTTTACCACGAACGTGGCATTCAAACAGCTCGGCCCAAATGCCAAATTTTTCAATATCAATAGGAGGTGGTTTTACAGATAAAGTACCTTCCTGATGAGCCATTATAAGAACAAGTTTGTTTTAAAGAACTTGTTAAAGAAGAGAAATCTTTGAAAGGCCTGCTCTGATACCAATTGTTAGACAACCTTAGGGGGGTAAATGTTGTATTAGGATCTTTTTACTTTCAAAAATTTCTTTTTCAATCACAACAATAATTTAAATACACAACAGTATATAGTAGAGATAAGGGTAGATAAAAATGATACCGACACCGTTGTTTAGAGTGGTTCACCAACTTGGCTAATCCACTTTCCGAGACACTTCTCGACACACAGATCCACTATTAATGTTCTTTATGGTAGAACACAAACCTTGATACAAACAGTATAATGATCTCTTGCTTCTGCTAGAGATTGGAATGGATCACTCACTCTCAAAGTAAATACTTACAAGATGATATATTTCTCAATGGTAATCACTCTTGTATATGTATAACACTTGGATGTTTTGAGATTTAAAATGCTTGAGTTGTTTTGGTAATCACATTATCCAGAAATCAGAGATTTCTCTATTTTATTAACTCAAGACTTAATTTTCATCTTACCACTCAATGGGTTTATATAGGGGTGAGAAAACTGATTCCGAGAACTCGCGGACGTCCACGATGGTATGTTACGGACGTCCACGGATAATGATTGTGGTTAGTGGAAAGAGCCGTTTGATTTCTGATTTTTCAGAAGAATTTGAATGGCGGACGTCCGGCATGCATACCCGCGGACGTCCGCGACCTACTTTCACAAACCCCAATAAAAAGCCGTGAGTTCTCTGATCATTTCAGAGATGAACATTAATGGCGGACGTCCGACTGCATCTCGCGGACGTCCGCGGCCTACTTTTCACCAACCCCAATAAAGAGCTAGTCTTTTCACTCTATTTCAATTTTAAACAAAACCACACGTTTCCATTTGTCTTTTCAGTATTTTCAAAAGATAAATTTTGGTTGGTTTTTGAAATATCCAAGTGGTATATTATTTTGAGTGTATTTATCGTTAGGAAATATGAAGACTTAATATTAGCACACATCCAGTCTTGAACTCTTCAGATAAAGTCTTCATGTTTCCATTTCTTTAAGCTGGAATACTTGAGCTGGCTGAGATGATGCTTTTCATCCTTCAGAAACTTTACACTAGCATCAATTTGTTAGAAACAGATAATATGTCTATTTACTTGTTAATCATCAAAATAGTGGGATTAATGATATTTAATCACTTGCACCAACACGTCGCTAATTACCGACGGATTTAAATCCGTCGGTATTTAGCGACGGCTTACCGACGGATTAGTTAATTAAAAAAATAAAAAGTAAATAATAAATAATCCGCCGGTAATTACCGACGGATTAGTTAATTAAACAAATAAAAATTAAAAATTAAAAAATATGTCGGTAATTACTGACGGATTAGTTAATTAAAAAATTAAAAATTAAAAATTAAAAAATTCGTCGGTAATCCGTCCGTAATTACCGATGGATTACCGACGGATTAGTTAATTAAAAAAATAAAAATTAATAATTAAAAAATCCTTCGGTAATTACCGACGGATTACTGACGGATTTTTTAATTTTTATTTAAATTTTTAAAAAATTCAAAAATTAAAGAAATATTTTTTTATATATTTTTTAATATCTTAAAATATATATTTTTTCACGACTTAAACACAAACATATGTTAAAAGATGCACATGTATTTTATATGTGGATGATAGTATATGTGTGTATGTATTTATGTGGATCATAGTATATACACGTATGTATATACAATACATGTATATTTGTATGTCATGTGTACATGTCTATATGTTTATGTGTATATATGTATGAATGTTTGTATGTATATACATGTATCTATGTGTGTATACATATGTAAGTGCTTATATGTATACAGTACATACTATACATACATATGTTTGTATATGTCATACATGTCTAGCTATATGTGTATGTAAGTTTGTATATATATCATTAAGAGTACTTGGAGTTTATCAAGACCCAATCAAGTTCATTGTCACTGAAGTCCATAAAGGTTTATATAGTGCATTAACAACCACTAAGTCAAATATGATTCGTCAAGGGCTATTATAGTTCATTAAAAGTAATTGGAATTCATCAAGACCCGATCAATCATTAAGAGCCACTCAAGCCCACAAAGGCCCAAATAAGATTCATTAACGACCATTTAGTCAAATGTGATTCGTCAAGGACTATTATACTCTGTGTATTTCTACCAAAATAGTTAAACCAAATAGTTTATCCAACGCTTTCGCACATTAAGACTATTATACTATGTTTTATAACATTTGGTTTAAATATCATTGTTGAGTTCAAATCAGGGATCAACATTCATTAACAACCATTTAGTCAAATGTGATTCGTCCAAGGACCATTAACTGACCAGTGCTACTCATATGTAAATGTATATATATATATATATCATATGCATATAAGTGTATGTGACCCATCCCAACACAGTTGATTGACAGTCACCGAATCCCATATGAGAATTATATTTTATTTTGAGTTTATATTGGTAAAACATAAGTTTGTTCCAGCTTGTTCCATGGGGTAGAGGTGGAACATGCCTGTTCCAGCTTGTTCCCACTCTGTTCATATCTGTTCCACATAAAATTCATGCCAAACGTGGGACAGTGGACCCTGTTCTGTTCTGTCATGTTCTGTCCAGTGTACCAAACGCACCATTAGGGTGCGTTTGGTACACTGAACAGGACGGTACAGAATAGAACAGAGATCACTGTCTCATGTTTGGCATGACTTTTATGTGGAACAGATATGAACAGAGTGGGAACAAGCTGGAACAGGCCTGTTCCACCTCTACCCCATGGAACAAGTTGGAACAAGGTGAAACAGACTAATGTTTTACCAATATAACCTCAAAATAAAATCTAATTCTCTTCTAAAACATCATATAAACCTTCTATTTCATATTTTATTCATTCTTTAAATTTAATAAGGGTAAATTGGCCAATGTTATCTGTTCTGTTATGTCCAATTCTGTCTTACCAAATGTGGAACAGCTGTTCTGTCCTGTCCTGTTCTGTCTTGTCCCACCTTGTCCTGTCCTATCCTGTCTGCGTACCAAACGCACCCTAAAGGGTTTCATTGGGCTTTAATGGATCTATCATACTTTAATCGGTTCTTTAAACTGTTGATTGTCTTTCTCGATTTTATTTTACGGTTTTTGATAAACTAGTTTGTTATTATTTTATCTTAAAAATTTATCAATACAAGTTTAATTAAGTGCCACTTAAACCATTATATTTTCTGTCTAAAAAAGGAATAAAACAAGTATATAATATAAAAATTGAAAAGAAAATATAAAACTTAAAACAATTCAAATTTTTTGAAGACAAATAGCTTATGTATAAGTAACTTCTACATAATAACTTAATATTATATTTTAAAGAGTTTTTAAAAAATAAAACATAATTTTTTTTAATATATTATACATAATAACTTTAAAAATTTATAAAAACCCATTAATTCTTAACTCTTCCATAAAATTTGGTTCCTCCTATACTTCCCCCTAAATTTTTCCCAAAAACCCTTAGGGGGCGTTTGGTTCGCAGAAAGTTTTTGGATGAAATGGAATCTGTCAAATGAATTTGACTTTGAAGGAATTGGAATGGAATGTTATCAGGTTTGACCAGCTGTTTGGTTGACAGAATTAGAATGAAATCTGTTAAAGGAATTGGAATCTGTCTGTTTGGTTCATAGAATGTAGCTTTGGAATTGGAATGAAATTTGGTTAAATGACCAAAATACCCTTTTGTTAATTTTAATTTTTTTAAACAAAAATGCTTTAATAAAATAGTCATTAAATACTTTAATAAAATTATTATTAAATACTTGAATCTTTAAACCATATAATCTACACAACCCAAACATAATAATAAACCAAATGACATTACTTGATCGATTTAGAAATTGTTCCACAAAAATACTTACATGCCATTGTCACTAATCGATGATAGTTCAAATACATGTTCCAAAATAATTACATGCCACCAAAATAATTACATGTCACCAAAATACAAAAACATGGTCTAGTTCATGTTCCAACATTTGCAAAAATCATTAATAATTAAGTGGTCATTCTTGCAACATATACCTCACAAACTCTTCCCGAGCTTCTCCTTCATAGTTCCAAAAACTTAACACGGCTTCAGGATCACGTGTTATTTTCCTCAATGCCGTAAACCTTTCCATTGAGATGTACACTCTTGACTTGGCACCTGGCTATCTTCCATGACAACATTTTCATCTAACCTATCATAGTATCTCGCTAGATTGCCATGAGCACGATCCTTTCCGAAAACGTAACACATGTCTTCATAATGTGGAAATGGTTTGTTTCTCCATTTCGCAGCCTTTTTGTGTACCTAAATTTGCGAAAAATAGAAACCATTAAAATAAATTCTTAACATGGTAATAAGTTAAACATCCCTAATATGTACCTGCAAGTAAGCATCCCAAACTGAATCGTCAGCAGTCACACACATCTTCACACTATCATACCCAAAACCACTTGTATTTGTACCATGTAGCATATCATGTACAGTTTGCCAAGCTTTTTTCATGGTTTTGATTATGGACTCGATGTGTGGTTTACCTAATATATTTTTATCAGGAAGGGAGACTTTCAAAGCTTCTTCCAGAACCAACAAGTACCCGCATCTGAAGCCATTATCAGCTTTATATCCTCCTTCATTTACCAAATTCACCAACGCCTCCAAAAGTTTGGCGTCTTCATCTTGTGACCAGTTTCGGTACTTACGACCTTTGTTTTTATCCGCCATACCTAATATTAAAGATCAAATTGTACTACTAAAATTAATAGCAATAAATTGCACCATTAAAACACCAAATTGTACTACAATATATAAAACACCAAATTGTACTGCAATATATAAAATACCAAGTTGAACTACAATACATAAAGCACCAAGTTGAACTACAATACATAAAAGATTAATTGTACTACAATAAATAAAACACCAAGTTGTAACACATTACATAAAAGATCAAATAGAAGCTTGCCAATCATCAAACATGCTTTGGGCTAAATTGTTTCTAAATTCGGTCCACTCGGTAGAAGTACCTATGGAAGTGATAAAAATAAAACTATTTGTTGAGTGAAAAAATGTTTGCATTTACTATTTATACAGCATTAATGTCGGGTATCCAACAAATTTGCTATATATGTCGTGAATGAAGGCCAAAAACATCCGAAAACCCGTCTAAAGATTGCCACATACTTCTGATAGAGTTTGATTAATAATCAAAAAAGTAAATTCATAGACTGAAACATCAAGAAGGATATCTTGCAACCTTTATCTAATTAATAAATGTTGGTGTCTTTTTGATGCAGAACACCATTTTCAATGCATCAATCAAGACTGACTTCTATAAAATTGGGCATAAACAATATCAGTTACCTCAGATTTCTGCTGTGTATGATAAGAATAAACCACGTAAAACAGCAGAAATCAATAGAAATCAATAGCAATCAATTGCCATTTCCTGTTTATATATCATACATGACAGAGTGAATCGTTGTTTATGACAGGGCACAGTATCAATAAGACATCAGTAAGCAATTGCATGTATGTGAAGTCATCTTTTACATATATTATTACCACAAAAAACAACCAGATACATAAATCAGTAGCAACCACGGACAAAATCAGTAGCAACAGATACAAAATCAGTAGCAACAGATACATAAATTAGTAACAACCACAGACAAAATGAAACCAACCAGAAATCGAAAGCAAAGCAGAAAGATAAATCGAAACAACAAAGTAGAAACATAATCGAAACAGCAAAGCAGAAAGATAAATCGAAAGAAAAGTAGAAGATAGGAGATGGCGGCAGAAACATAATCGAAACAACAAAGAAGAAAGCAAAAATCGAAAGCAAACAGAAGGATAAATCGAAACAGCAGGAAGATAACCAGAAATCGAATCCAAGCAAAAATCGAAAGCAAGCAGAAAGATGAATCGAAATCTTACCAGATGGTGCTTTGCGACGATGGAGAGAAAACAAGAGAGAGGTTTGTTTCCAGATTTGTGAAGATGGCGGCTGATAAAGCTAAATTAAGGCAAGGGTAATTTTGGAAATAAAAAATGTTCAATTCAATTCCTTTAGAATACCTTGGTTAAGTGATGGAAAGAAAAATGGCTATTTCATGGAATTCAATGGAATTTTAAAGATTCCATTTAGACAAAAGCTTTAACCAAACACTGGAATGGAATCTGGTCAAAGGAATCTGACATTCCAATTCCACCAGATTCCACCAGTTTCTGTGAACCAAACGGCACCTTAGGGTGCGTTTGTTTCGTAGAATGATTTCTGAAGGAATGAAATCTGTCAAAGGAATTGGAATCTGGAAGGAATTGGAATGGAATGTTGTCAGATTTGACCACTTGTTTGGTTGACAGAATTGGAATGTAACCTGTCAAAGAAATTGGATTCTGTCTGTTTGGTTCACAGAATGTAGCTTTGGAATTGGAATGAATTTTCGACAAATGACCAAAATACCCTTTTTTATAAAATAATTATTAAATACTTTAACGTGTAAAAAATATAATATACACAACCCAAAAATAAAAAATAAAATAAAAATAAAAACTAAATGTATTAAATTATATTAATAAAAAATTAAAATTAAAATTAAAATTAAAAAAACAAAAAAAACTAAAGTATTAAATTAAATGAGGGTATTTTTGTCATTTAGGCAAATTTGGATGGAATGGAATTCAATTCCATCCATTTTGTAAAGGAATGGTGAAATCCACCAATGAAGGAATTCAATTCCATCCATTCAATTCCATGGGTAACCAAACATGCCATGGGAATTCGATCAACGGAATTAACCATTCCAACTCCATCCAATTCCGGCAGAATCCGATGAACCAAACGCACCCTTAACCTTCCCCCCAAAATCAGAAGGATGACCTAAATTCTAAACCCTAAAATCATCCTCTCTTTCTCTCCTCAAAATCGTCTCACACGCCGCTGGAAACAAATACCCACCTAAGGGTTAAACCTCAGAGTTGTTCAAAATCAGACCGGCGGCCTAAATGACGACCAAGACCATCCACCACCATCGTCCTGGACGCCTCATCGTCGTCCACCAGCCTACCGTTCATCACCATCGTCCTCCTCATGAATCGACTTTCACTTGCAAATTGCGACTGAATCGAAGCTTCTTTGACTGAATCGACTTCGTGAATCGACTTCGTAAGTTCATCTTCTTCTGCTCTCTTCGATTCAGCCTATGTACATCTTTGATTCAGCCTTGATGCTTAATCTTCTTCGTGAATAATAATATTTATTAGTTTATACTTCTGCTTCGTTTTATTAATTTATATTTCTGCTTCGTTTTATTAATTTATACTTCTACTTCGTTTTGTAATTCATTTCTCTCGTTCTCACTCGAATTTATTAGGTTTTTTGTAAATATAGTTTTGTAATTGTTTGAATTTCGGATTTGTGCAGTGTTTAAACCGAGATGTTTGGTTCGAATTGGATTATCAACAAAAGACATTAAGCAAATTTAGGCTACTACGTTACATCTGGACTCTTTCATCGCCTTTAACCAGGTAAACCTTCGATTCAATCGTTCATCAGAATCTGCAAAAAATCAAATGTTTATAAGCTATTAAGTTACAATTATGCTCGAGCAAGAAATTTTTTGGGTCACAAGTATAATCAGTTCATGTAATTGGTTTAATAGTCGATTTTGATTTGATTTTTAATTTTGCAATTAATAAATCATTTGATTTACATCTATGTATGTGTGAAAGTATGTATCAACAGTGGCTGTGAACATGTTTTTGATATCTAATATGCTTTTCCCTATTTTCAATTGATTTTGGTTCAGGTGATTTTGCATATTAAAGAGCCTCTCATGACTTTATAGTCAAATTTAGATAGAAGTTATTCAAATTTGAAATTAAAGCATGATTATAATGAACACTATATAAGCACTTTTTACAACTTTTTCAGTTTTCGATCCAAAATTCATTTCCAGAAACTTTTTGAATCAGGTTTCTATTTGTTGGTTTCATGATGTTTTGGAGTTGATGCTAGAATGCTAGTACTGTGATATGTCAATCGTAATTAGTAATTTTGAAGTGAGTTCTTGGTTCTTATGAGAATTTGTGCAATTTTAATTAATCAGCTTGATAATTATAGGTATGGGATGTTGTAGTTGGACGCATGCACTATACATTTGAGGGTCACGAGGCAAGTTTCCTTCCGTTCCTTACCTCACTAATTTAATTTTCCTTACCTCACTAATTTAATTTTGTTGAGATCTGATGAACATTACATTTGTTATATCCCAAAGTATTGAGTGAGCAATGATATCCACATGTGATCACCTATAATCTCGATTGCTAAAATTTCAATTTGATTTCATTGCTAACTAGTTTAGTACCCGCGCAATGCGGCGGGATGCAATATTCAAATAAATGTAAGCAAAAAATAAAAATAGAAATTACAATCATGCAATATTCATACGGTTTGGGTTTGGTTTATAACTGAAGTCTTTTATGTCTAAATTTTTGTTTAAACAAAATAGAAATTACAATCATGCTTTAATCATATACAATCATCACTCAAAACCTCTCGATAAACCACATTTGATGTGTAAACTCCCTTCGGTTTGAACTTTTTGGTAGGCTTCACTAATATCTTTGTAGTGCCACGTGATATACCTCTGGATAACTATTAAGTTTTTAAATTCTAAAATCGCCAGCTATAGATAACACTAAAATCGCCAGCTATAGATAACACTAAAATCGCCAGCTTAGTTTTTAAAATTAAAATTAATTTTGTAATATCATTTATTCACTAAAATTAAAACTAAAATTAACACTATGAAATATTGATTATTCATGGAAGTTGATTGTTTACTTGTTATGGTCTGTTTCAAACAGCCCAAACAACTCGCTTCCTAGATGATCCCTCTAGAAGAAGGCGATTCTTTGGCCGTTTGTTTACCTATTAATAGTTCCATTAAGAGGCAACCTCTGAATCGCTTTTAGGTGAATCTTGCTTAACAAAAAAAAGTCTGCCCCTTAATGGTTCTAAAACCTTCTGAATGATTTTGTATCGTGGGCCTCCCTTAACCATTTAGCACTCTAATTTCATTCTAAACAATTACAAAACGATCCTATTTCATATTGTACTATATCATAAGATCCTCTTAATCATTCTGACCAATTAATCATTCTGCACCACACCATTCAGCAACTGCCAAACAGCCAATCTTTCTAGTTACTTTGATATGTGAATTTACATTGAGCATGGGAACCAAATGAATAAAAAGATTCATGTTTGGGAAGGGAAGGGATCGTGGATTTTTTTCTTTGCAATGTTGTCAGGATCGAATCTTAACAAGATTACTAATACTTAGAATTCAGAATTAAAGAATCTGCGCAATAGAACTTTAATTCACACAATCAATAGAACAATAAATCAGAAAATACACAGATGTTTGTATTCACTGCTTCGACTCACAAGATTACAACCAAACCTCAATCTTGATGAACAGGCTCAATCAAGACGACTTCTACTTCTCTAGAAATAGGGTTCGAAACCTTGAGGTTAATTCTCTCTGAAAACTCTCACGTATTCTAATTGTATTTCGTGTCTCTTCGTATTTTTTAATAGCTATCTATCAACACTATTTATACACAATAATTACAAGATAACTATGAAAAATTAAATGATCTTCAGAATATTCTTTTAAGCATATCTTCAATCATTCCATCTTTATCTCCTTCAATCTCGCATTCCATGTTCTGATCCCAAGCAGTATTAACTTCATTTTCCTCAAGCAGTACTAATGATGTTCCAGCAGTATTAACTTCGATATGCATAAGCAGCACTAACAGTTTTCGTAAGACACCAGCAGTACTAACATTGTTCCAGCAGTATTAATAATGTTCTAGCATTAGTAATATACCAGCAGTATTAACATTGTTTCAGCAGCATTAATGTCTCAGCAGTACTAACCTTGATCTAGCAGTAGTATCTTTGTTCTGGCAGTACTAACGTTGATCTGGCAGTATTAATGTAGTTCTGGCAGTACTAACCATATCTTCAATTCCCAACAATCTCCCCCTAACTTGACTTTTAGAAAGAGAAGTCAAGTTTTTCAGATGATGCTTCCAAAACCTAATCATGCATGCCTAGATCAGGATTCAATCCCAGACTTTGATTGAAAGTCCTTCTTACCAGATATCTTGCCATCTCAGAATCTTTGTCACTTACCAACTTAGCATGCAGCATTCCAGTCAACCTTTTCATGCTGTGTTTGTATACTACATCTACCAAATAATATTCATGAAATGTATGATCAAGAGTGATGACATACACTCCACAATTCTAAATGAGCATCCAGTTGGTAATGACTTGAAAATTCCTTGCTATCAAATACTGAACTGCTTCTGGTTTGAACATTAAGCACAAGTATTCAAGAACCATCTTGGTGATAGACATACCTTGCTCTGTCAGCATGTTTCCATATAGCCTCATTCCAACCTTGAACATCTCTTCTATGTCAGATCTTGAGCATGTTCTGATGAGTCTTCCCCATGTAGAACAGACTTCAAACTTTCCATCTGCTCTCTTTATTCTAATGTACTCCTTTCTCCCTTCTTTCAATGTGTCCCAGAAGATGATCTCAGGAGCCATAGAAGCTAATGGTTTAACTTTAATTGGATTAGTATCAACCACAGTAATATACATATCACATTGTGCATTTGATTGTGATTGTACATTGCTTGGTTGACCTGATGAGGTTGCCACTTCTTCTTCAGCAGCCTTTTGATCATCTTTCTCTTTCACAACTTCCTCCTTAGCTTCTTCTATGATGGGTTCCACTCTGGGCTTCTTTACAAATTTCTTCTTTGAAGCTATGGACTTTGTTCTTGGTCTTTTGCTTGACACCATTTTGGTTCTTTTGAGTGATTTAGCAGCTTCAGGAGTGGTTTCAGTTGTTTCCTTAGTTTCTGCTGCTTCAGGGATGATTTCTGCTGCCTTATGTTTTTCAGCAGCAATAACCATTTCTGCTGCTATAGCTGTTACTGCTTCTTTTATAACCTTTAATGCTGCTGCTTCAACACTCTCCTTCACAATCCAAAATATCTCTGCATCAATCTCGGTTTTAGTTGCAGGTACTGCCTCCTTCTCTCTTTCAGAAACTGCTGCATCAATTGTTTCTACTTCTTTTGCAACCTCAGCAGCAGTAACCGTTTCTGCTGCTGGTTCTGTTTCTGCTTCCTTTGTAATATTAGCAGCAGTAACCGTTTCTGCTTCCTTTGTAATATTAGCAGCAGTAACCGTTTCTGCTGCTGTTTCCGTTTCTGTTGCTTTCTCACTTTCAGCTTCCTTTTCAACTTTTGTACCCTGCTCATCCTCCCCCTCAACCTTATATTCATACTCCCCCTCAATTTTTGCATCCTCCATGTTTATATCAGATTCTGACTCCCCCTTTTTGGAAGCATCAGTGGTTGAGCTTCGCCTTTTCAGAACAAACTGAGCTTTACGAAGCAGTATTAACTGCACAGCAGTATAAACTACAAAGCAGTATTAACTACAAAGCAGTATTAACTACAAAGCAGTATTAACTACAAAGCAGTATTAACTACAAAGCAGTATTAACTACAAAGCAGTATTAACCACACCTGCAGTATTAACTGCACAGCAGTATTAACTACAAAGCAGTATTAACTACAAAGCAGTATTAACTACAAAGCATTATTAACCACACCTGCAGTATTAACTACAAGGGCAGTATTAACTACAAAGCAGTATTAACCACACCTGCAGTATTAACTACAAAGCAGTATTAACCACACCTGCAGTATTAACTACATGGCAGTATTAACTACATGGCAGTATTAATGGCTAGAACACTGGCAGTAGTAACTCTTCACGGACAGTAGTAACTACACTTGATCTAGCAGTAGTATCTTTGTTCTGGCAGTACTAACGTTGATCTGGTAGTATTAATGTAGTTCTGGCAGTACTAACCATACTTAGCATATCTTCAGTTCCCAACAAATATATAATATATTAATATAATCCAAATAAAAGATGAAACAAAGTAAATAACCAAATAACCATAATAATTTAGAAATTTGTCTTAAAAAAACAATTCAAACAAAATGAAAACCGCTAAAAATCGTAAACAAAACAATTAGAAAAGTTTTCCATCATGAAAAAACAAATTACTTCTCAAGTTTGGGGATTATCAAATCTGTAATGACTTCTTCTTTCTCATTTGAAGGAATGCATGTTTTAGGAGATTTTGTTGTTGACCCTTTCATTGCATCATCGACATCATAAACTTCATCAAAATCACGCTTCAGATCGACACCTTTACATATCCTTTTCTGATACGTTTTTTCAGCAGGGATGCAAAACTGTGAAAGGAGCAGAGAATTATATAAGAGGTAAAATAAGATTAGAGATAACTATTAAGTTTTTAAATTCTAAAATCTGTTATCCAGGGTATGTATGCATATATCCAGGGTAAAATAAGATTAGAGATAACTATTAACACTAAAATCGCCAGCTTAGTTTTTAAAATTAAAATTAATTTTTTAAGACTTTAAGAATTTCAACCAAAAATCAATAATTTTGGCTCCAAAAACAAATTTGACAAACGACAATCCATGATAAACCAATGGCAATTGAAAAAAGCTTTCTGACCGGTAATGCATTATTCACACAGGAAACGAAGCAGCAGAGAGCTTACCAGTGGAGAGAATTATTTTTGCAGCAGGGATGCAAAACTGTGAATGGAGCAGAGAATTATATAAGAGGTAAAATAAGATTAGAGATAACTATTAAGTTTTTAAATTCTAAAATCTGTTATCCAGGGTATGTATGCATATATCCAGGGTAAAATAAGATTAGAGATAACTATTAACACTAAAATCGCCAGCTTAGTTTTTAAAAATAAAATTAATTTTTTAAGACTTTAAGACTTTATGCTTTAAAAGATAGTACATTGTGCATTAAAAATTGTTTTTAAGACTTTAAGACTTTCATCCTAAATGCTTTATAAGATAGTATAGATTAGGGTTGGTTATTGTATGGATGAGGGCGAGTGTTAAAAGTCAAATTTGAGAGTTATAACAGTGAGATCGAAGCATAGTTTGACCATTGAGTAAATTATATTTCTTTCACTTTTATTGATTTTGAACGTTTCATATTGTGTAGAAATTATCGTGAGCAAGTTTGGGGCATGAATTGGAGCCTGGTCGCTCATGGAAGTCGTGTCGTCTTCGGTGGTGTAATCAGTTAGACCTTGTCGTTGAACGCAAGCCGTTTAATGGTAAGAAAGAGTACTCCGGAACCTCGTTATCGAATAACAGTTTTAGCATTTTTGTTAGGGTTAAGCCGTTATATATGTTAGTGAATGGATCAAATATTTTAAACTATCATTGACGAATGTCGTTCCTTTAGTACTCCAAATATCATACCAACATCTACATCAGTTTTGAACTTGATTTGTAACAGGCTATATCTCGAAATTCAAATTGTTCTCTATATGCTTATTGTGTGCAAGTGGATGGAAGCTTTTGAATGGGGAAATAGGTAACTCTTGGAATTCATTTTCTTTTTATGATAGGAAAATTATTAAAATATTTTGCTCTAAGTTTTACCTTTAAACATTTATTTATCCAATTCTATAATATTTCTTTGATGTTCGATGTTGGTATGATATTTGGAGTATAAATCAAGAAAGAGTACTCCACAACCATGTGTGGCTGATTCCTTTTGTTTTCAATATTTAATTTGGAGTTGTAAACACTTGTGATTTCTGAATCATGTGGTTGCTTAATTTCTTATTCATCTTCTAACATCTTCTGTAATGTTTCCTACTCAAAAGTTGTTAAAGCCCTTTACACATGGAATCTCTTTATTAGACCAAACTTTGAATTTCCTATTTAAGAGCCTACATAAACAAAGTTTAGGGATCATTCTTAGATGTCTTTCATTATAAGATGTTTTAAGATGTTTTTGTATGTATGTATGTAATGTTGGTATGTATATATGTATGTAGGTATGTATATATAATTTGGGAAATTTTAGATGTGTATATATATTTTAGACGTGTCTATATATGTATAATGTAGGTATGTATATATATGTACATACAATTTGGGCGATTTTAGACGTGTATATATATTTTAAATGTGTATATATATGTATGTAATGTAGGACGATGCAAGACTCAAAATGGAGGAGGATGCGAGACAAGATAGAGAAGCAAGGAAAGTATTGGAGGAGAGAAAGTGAAACAGTTTGAAGGCTTCGAATCCCCCCCCCCCCAGGTTTAGTTTGTATTAGGATAACTAACATTGAAATTACTTTACGGATTTGGGATGATATTGTATTAAATACAATAGTGTTTTGTAATGGTTTTTGCCTAGGAATTACCGACTTTTTCTGCACAGGTGTAACAACCCTATTTCGATTATGTGTAAGTTTTGTGGTCAAACTGAAAGAAATGGAAGTTTAGAGAAAGGGATTGGTTGCAAATTGTGGGAAATATAAAAAGGGACCAATCCCCTAGGGTTGACACACTGATCATTCTCCTCATTGAAGTTGGCGGCTGGAAAGAAAAAGAGAACGACGAGGAAGGGGTTGCAGTGTTGATTGTTGTAAAGAGCCATCAATCTGGTAAGGAAATTCATCCATCGTTGTTACCTTATGCACTCATAGTAATAGATAAGATAGATTCAATTTGTAATTTATGGTTTTGGTAACTGTATGAGTTCTAAGAACACCCTGAAGGATTCCTTTTAAAGTGAGTATTGGGATTGCTAATCGAAGGAATAAATTAGGCTAAGAATCCCGTTTGTAACAGTTTGGGGTGATAATGCTATGGCTATTAACCCTCAGAAATCCTATGGTATGAAAGAAATCGAGCTATGGCGAGCGAAGACTTTGCCACTGGTTCGCCCCGTACCGGGAGTCGCCCGTACCGGGAGTTGCCGAACCGGGAGTCGCCCGTACCGGGAGTCGACCGGGAGTCGAATGAGACCGGGAGTCGCCCTGTACCGGGAGTCTCCCTATACCGGGAGTCGCCCTGTACCGGGAGTCGGGTGATACCGGGAGTTGAGGACTTCCGGGACTTTCCTGCGGATGGGCCGAGAAGGTAGTTGGGCCGCTTCATTAACTAGTTCACTATTAGGACTCAGAGACTTTGGGCCAGACTAATTTAAGAACTAAGCCGTATTGCGGGCCTAGTAGTAATGGAAAGAATCGAATAAAGAGAGGGAATTAGAATGGAAGTGTAGTGCATCTAATTATCCTATGAATTAATTATTAGGTGTATTAGCGTAGCGAGACAAGAAGCTAAGGAGAAGATTCGCTTTTCAGGTGAGTTCCCTAAACCTATTTACGACGCAATGTGTTAATTGTTCTTTTAACTGATAATGGTTCACTTTGAGCACGAAATGTTTACCAAATCGATATGCATGTTTTTACATGAAAACTCATACTTTATTCAAAGAATATTTAGCATGATGAAATGATTATATGGTTTACGAGGTTCCAAGTTGTATGAAGTATGACATGTTATGTATGCTATGTGGAGTCGGTCTGCACCGTGGGATCGGTATGCTCTGGGATCCGATGATCCCTTGGACATGGGTGATGAGCCGATAGGTTGGAATCTGTTTCCCTCCTGTTCGGGTAGAGGGGAGTCTGCTTGGGCCCCGATACGAGGCGAGAGGGGAGTCTGCTTGGGCCCCGATCGTGGTTAGTTTATGCGGTCCTCATCACGGTGCAGTACCCTGTTTGACGTTATGTGAAGTTTGATGATAAATTTTATAAACGATTTTCCCAATGTTTATATATGTTGTTTTCGGAGGGAATTCACTAGACCTTTTGGTCTAACCCTCGCTTTTCAAAACTAAACCATTTTCAGGTAAGCAAGTAGTAAGAGGCTCAGGTAAGTGAGCAAGAGCGTGATCGAGTACAGATGCAGCTAGAGACAGTGCCGATGCCACTTGTAGTAGTAGTTGTTCTCAGTTGTGTATATGTTGTTTCCGCCAACCTTAGTTTGGGAATGATGTATCAGGATTTTGGGACCCAGTTTTATTACAAGAGTATGATTTAATGCTATGGTTGTCTTGTTATGTTTATGGGATGTTACAAATGGTATCAGAGCCATAGTTTAAGGGATTTAGGTGACCGGACGGGCCTAAACTTAAACTTGGGAGTAGAAAATCACAACTGAGAATCAGGAATGCGTTAGGAGGACACTATTATAGAGATAGGACTAATAGGGTACTGAGGACTGTCATGTAAGGTAAGTTTGAGATTTCACCTGGCCAGTGAAATTGAGAACTTACAGGTACATGTATGTGCTTAACCTACCTTATTAACCTACCTAGTGCTCATGTCGTGTTCCAGTACGTTAGATTGTCAACAAGATCCCTGAGGGGTAGACTGAGACCCCTTGTTGGGGAAGTTTCTTGAGAGGTCACTTATGATGTGATGTATGTATACATCGTAGAGAAAGAATGTCGTATAGAACGTTATGAGTCGGCTAGAGGTAACTCTTCGTGGATTCGAAGAGGATGGATGTTGAGTTTGAGTAAGACTCCTATTTCGGGAGAGTCCCAGTTCTAGAAATCCTGGGATAGATCGGTCGGGATGGTAAGAAAGGACGATGTCGAAACCTTGAAAGTGCCAATGGAGCTTTGAATTCTTATTCGAGCTTTTCAAGGACAGGGTAAATGAAATAAGATACCTATAGTGAAATGAAAGCATATAGGAGTGGAAAGTGAGATAGTTGTTCAAAGCGAAATAGTATGAAAGGGCTGAGTAAGTGAGAGGTGGAAAGTGTGTTCAACAAGTTGTGCGTGACCGAAAGGACGACCATTGGTCGTAGGTGGAGTGTCAAGGATAAGTTGCGTAAGTAAAGCGGTTGACCTTGTTAGAGTGAGTAGCCTTCAATTGCAAATAGAGTCTCATGCATGGCGTTCTTTTATGTAACATGAAATCTTCACGATTTAAAATAAGAATATAAATGTCAACCTTGAACAAAATGAGTCAGCTTGTACGAGTGCAAGTTTAAAGAAAAAGCGATTTCAGTACGTCGTACATTGAAATTTTGAGGTAAACGATTTGCAAAGTATTCCACACTTTTAATGATAAGTTAAATTGTTACAAAAATGGCCAAGGAAATGGTTACCTGCAATTCACTTATAACCAAAATGCTTATTGACCTTTTTGATATCATACAATTGAGTGTGAGAACCGACTGGTTTACTTTGTGTCGGTAATTCTTTCAGAATTGTCTCATACGAAAAGATTTCCATGCAATATATTACTCCCGTAATAACATTGTTCGGATTGAGCAAGATTGGGGTTCACGGGAAGATGCATGCCAACGATTCTCGAATCGTTGTGCAGGGTTTTGAAGTTATAAGAGTGATGGGGTCACGGGTACCCGAGTTGTTTCTAAATGTTGTTTATTTAAAATGATAAAATGTACGAAATGATTTATCTATTGCGTTGTCATGCATGAAGGCTATGAACTCACTAGGTCGTAGGATGTTACATGTTAAGCTAAGGAAGAACTTCAAGAGTGGAGAAGTGTCGGACAAATCAGGAAAGAATGTTGTAGCCTTAGTATTTGTGTTCAAGAGGAAAGGTGAACAGGGGTAGAGTCGGAAGTGGATTATAGTGTCGGTTGTATGAGGGTTTGCACCCTTGTTCGGTAATTGGAAGTACGATTGTCAAGGGACGGTTATGTCCAGAGGAAGGACTCGAAGCCTTCTAGGTGATGGTTTTTGCAACTCGTTTTGAGTAGTGTGATGAGGAAGAATGAAATGTCTATAGCGTGGGAGTATGAGTTTCGAGGTGAGCTCGTAATGTTGATATTACATGAGTAGGTTTCAAAAAGAGGGAGGCAGATCATGAAGTTGATTATGATATGTGGAAGGATTAGGTTCCGTAAGGAACCCCTGTCATAGGATAGGTTAAGAAGGTAGTTACAGGTTGTCAGTTGATGTAGAAGTCGACAGTTGTGTAAGATGGTTGAGGCCGAAGACTTGAACCAGAAGGTTGAAAGTTGATAGAACACCTCGTAGAGGTGCTAAGAGGATGAGAAGTTATTGTTTTGATTAAGCGTTCTATTTACGAAGTATGGAGGGTTCGTAGAATGATGAGGTATGTAGCACGAGCGAAGCAAGTGTGTAGATTCTATCGTCCAGTGAGGGACTGTGTCCAGCTTATGTAAGGCCTCAGATCGTAAAGAGCGAACAAGAACGCTTACATTTGAGCTAATTGGGAACTAGGAAGTTATAGTTCAGCTAGAGTGAGAAAGGACAAAGTAGCGAGATAGACTCGATTGTGTATGCGAGGAAATGTGAAGGCAAGTTCAAATTGTGTACGAATGACCATGAGAGACTTGGTCGGTAGTGTGATAATAGGAGTGGTGGATGTACGAGCTAATAGTAGCTTCAATTGCCAAGATTTCTGTATCAGCCGGTGATGTAGTAAGGTGATGTTAGAAAGATGAAGGATTAGAAGGAAGTCCGTTTGGGATTTTCGGGTGGAGTGTACGTTTTGCAACCCCAGTTGTTGAAGTACGTGGTTTGTAAGTTGGTGTTCATTTTGACTGTTATCGGAATGGAATGTCGGGGCAGAATTGGGTGATTGCCCAGCTGTGAGACCAAGCTTTGTAGTTATGTATGTTGTTAAGTATATTCTTGAAGGCAGAGTAAGTTTAAAGAAGATGATGAATAGATTAGTCGAGCTGTGGTATAGTAGATGAGAAATTGTTAAAGAATTATTTAAGGTAAATCTAAGTAAGAAAGCCGGGATGAGGATATTTATATATCTGTCTGATTCTATGATCATGATGGTTAATCGGAAGAATTGTGGAACCCGAGTTTCGGGGTGTTCCTGAGTTAATAGATCCGTTTGTAATAGGGATTCCTAGGGGGGTGGATTATTAGGGTGAATAGGGGACGTTACTAAGAAGCACACTTTGGAGTCATTGGAAGTTTAAAGAGGATGAGGGTTGTGTTAGTCAAGATGTGGTGGGATAGATGTGAAACCCTAAAGAATGTGAATTGTTGCTTATGTGTGAGAGGAATGTCTGAGAAGGTAAAAGTTGGAGATTAAAGAATGTGTAGTGATGTCGAACACTGGTCTTGTTTCAAGACGGCTTGGTTGAATGCCTTAAGATAAGATCTTGGTGCAACTGTTTGGTTATGCAAGTATTGAGAAAGTGTTATCAGCATGTGGATAGGTCAGGAGAGAGGGGCAAATAATGTTTGATGAGCAGTGCTCCACGCTAACGTGGGGAGGTGAAGATAGTATGTCGGATTAAGTGAGTAAATTGGAAGTAGTAAATGTGGCAGTATTACCAGAAGGGTGCTGTGTTATGTAGATTGTCAGTGATAAATGTGCGAACTGTTGGAACGAGTTTTGAGGAAGGGATTTGGGTATGATTTTGTGCAGGAAAGAAGTGGATTAGACAACTGAATGAGTTAAGTTAAGTGACCTTGTGAGAAATGTATAAATGAATTGGTCGTGCAGTGATTGAGCTAGTGAGAATAGTATGGTGTGACCATGGTTACCCCTCCCAGTTGAGGGAGGATAACCGGAGTTATGTGTCATACGTCTGAGCGAACGTGGCCATCAACGAGGAATTTATGTGTTTCAGGATAAGTTTAATTTGAGTAGGTGAACACTTCAACGATGGGTTTGGAGGTTCCTACTCTTAGTTGCGTATAAGTATGGAGTGGTGAAGTGATGAGGATAAGAGAGTTGGTTGTCGAACTGTGGTCTAGGTGGTCTGAGTAAGGAAAATGTTGGCTGCTTAGACGATTGTTGGTTGAGGGAAGTGATCTAGGATTGCTTGTATTGCGACGAAGGAACTCTGGGTTGTGAGTTGTCGGGACGTAAGGGTTTGGCCTGGTGCCAAGCGGTCAAGTGTGTGTTTGTCTCTTGGTAAGTGAATACTAGGTTGTGACGGAGATTTAGCCAGGTTCCTCCTTAAAGGAAGTATAGATGCTTGAGAAGCCTTAGTTAATCTTCTGTTGTCAAGACCGATCGGGTAGGAACAATAGCCTACGAGTTAGGAGTACCGTAAGAATTGAAGGAAGTGCACCCATTGTTCTTTTGTTTCGAATTTAATGAGGTGTTTGTCTGGGTCAGAAGTGGTTTTACCTTGGGGAAGTGTCAGTTTTAGTGTGGGCAAGATACCCGCATCTTTTCCCAATAAGGAATTCCGGGGACGGAATTCTTTTAAGGGGGGGGTGTTGTAACAACCCTATTTCGATTGTGTGTAAGTTTTGTGGTCAAACTGAAAGAAATGGAAGTTTAGAGAAAGGGATTGGTTGCAAATTGTGGGAAATATAAAAAGGGACCAATCCCCTAGGGTTGACACACTGATCATTCTCCTCATTGAAGTTGGCGGCTGGAAAGAAAAAGAGAACGACGAGGAAGGGGTTGCAGTGTTGATTGCTGTAAAGAGCCATCAATCAGGTAAGGAAATTCATCCATCGTTGTTACCTTATGCACTCATAGTAATAGATAAGTTAGATTCAATTTGTAATTTATGGTTTTGGTAACTGTATGAGTTCTAAGAACACCCTGAAGGATTCCTTTTAAAGTGAGTATTGGGATTGCTAATCGAAGGAATAAATTAGGCTAAGAATCCCGTTTGTAACAGTTTGGGGTGATAATGCTATGGCTATTAACCCTCAGAAATCCTATGGTATGAAAGAAATCGAGCTATGGCGAGCGAAGACTTTGCCACTGGTTCGCCCCGTACCGGGAGTCGCCCGTACCGGGAGTTGCCGAACCGGGAGTCGCCCGTACCGGGAGTTGCCGAACCGGGAGTCGCCCGTACCGGGAGTCGAATGAGACCGGGAGTCGCCATGTACCGGGAGTCTCCCTGTACCGGGAGTCGCCCTGTACCGGGAGTCGCCTGTACCGGGAGTCGGGTGATACCGGGAGTTGAGGACTTCCGGGACTTTCCTGCGGATGGGCCGAGAAGGTAGTTGGGCCGCTTCATTAACTAGTTCACTATTAGGACTCAGAGACTTTGGGCCAGACTAATTTAAGAACTAAGCCGTATTGCGGGCCTAGTAGTAATGGAAAGAATCGAATAAAGAGAGGGAATTAGAATGGAAGTGTAGTGCATCTAATTAACCTATGAATTAATTATTAGGTGTATTAGCGTAGCGAGACAAGAAGCTAAGGAGAAGATTCGCTTTTCAGGTGAGTTCCCTAAACCTATTTACGACGCAATGTGTTAATTGTTCTTTTAACTGATAATGGTTCACTTTGAGCACGAAATGTTTACCAAATCGATATGCATGTTTTTATATGAAATCTCATACTTTATTCAAAGAATATTTAGCATGATGAAATGATTATATGGTTTACGAGGTTCCAAGTTGTATGAAGTATGACATGTTATGTATGCTATGTGGAGTCGGTCTGCACCGTGGGATCGGTATGCTCTGGGATCCGATGATCCCTTGGACATGGGTGATGAGCCGATAGGTTGGAATCTGTTTCCCTCCTGTTCGGGTAGAGGGGAGTCTGCTTGGGCCCCGATACGAGGCGAGAGGGGGGTTTGCTTGGGCCTCGATCGCGGCGAGAGGGGAGTCTGCTTGGGCCCCGATCGTGGTTAGTTTATGCGGTCCTCATCACGGTGCAGTACCATGTTTGACGTTATGTGAAGTTTGATGATAAATTTTATAAACGATTTTCCCAATGTTTATATATGTTGTTTTTGGAGGGAATTCACTAGACCTTTTGGTCTAACCCTCGCTTTTCAAAACTAAACCATTTTCAGGTAAGCAAGTAGTAAGAGGCTCAGGTAAGTGAGCAAGAGCGTGATCGAGTACAGATGCAGCTAGAGACAGTGCCGATGCCACTTGTAGTAGTAGTTGTTCTCAGTTGTGTATAGGTTGTTTCCGCCAACCTTAGTTTGGGAATGATGTATCAGGATTTTGGGACCCAGTTTTATTACAAGAGTATGATTTAATGCTATGGTTGTCTTGTTATGTTTATGGGATGTTACAACAGGTTTTTTGTACAGTTTATTCTGTATTTTTAATTATTTTTTTTATTTAAAATAAACATTACCGACGGATTACCGACGAATTTCCGTCGTTAATTTTTACATAATATAATTTAATATTTTAAATTGATTTAGATTTAATTTAATTTAAATAAATTTACCGACGGCAAATCCGTCGCTAAACCGTCGGTAAAGAGGGCCGTCAAAGAGGGCCGTCGGTAAATACCGATGTTGGTAATCCGTCGGTATATGTCGGCGTCGGTAATCCGTCGGTGATTCGTCGGTAATCCTGGCCGTCGGTGATCCGTCGGTAATCCGTCGGTAATCCGTCGGTAAATCAATTACCTACTAGATTATTTCCGACGGTGATTACCGACGGATTTGACCGTTTACCGACGGATTACCGACGGATTTGGCCGTCGGAAATTATTGTTTTTTTGTAGTGTGTGGAATGACCTTAAAGATAGCTTTGATCACCAAAAGAAAATTTTGACTTCCAGCTACAAGAGATAGTGAAAAACTTTAAGGTTTCAAGATTTTAAAAAAGTGAATGAAGACCAGCTTACCAGATATGGTTGGCTTATGGTTGGTTTATGGACACATAGAGAGTTGCGACCATTCATCATTCACGTTTTTCATAAACAATGAGTTATGTTTCCCTCTAGAACGAATAACATCATTCTTTTTGCATTTGTTAACCAGAGTGTTGAAGCAATCATACGTCTTCTGTAATGTCTCCTCTATAAGAGAAGAGACACTGTTATACTCAATAACACATTGTACCTTTCTGTTCTTCTTTGTTTTGATTCCTCCCTCAAGTTGATTGGACAATTCATCCCATATTTCTTTTGCATTGTTTCAAGAGTCAAGTGATTGGAATATTTTATTAGGTATGGCCATAATGAGTAACCTCTTGGCCTTTTTATTGGCTTCTTCTTCTCAAAGTCTTCTTTGCCACATAACTCCTCATCTTTTGGAGTGTACTGGAGTGGTGGAGTGGTACCTGTATTGCACGTACTCTCAGCAAAATAGGACCATTAAGCATTAATTTATATATATTAACATCTAACCCCTCCAACAAATTAGTCATATGGATCTTCCATTTGGCGTACTCCTCCCGAAGAAGGGTTGGAGGTTTATTGAGAGGACCTACACTATAGGCTGAGTTCCAAGAATTGGTTGGCATGAATGTAATAGAATCAATACACATTGTTCTTCAAATCGAAAATAACTACAAATTCATAGAAAACTGAAATCGAACACAGATCTCAGTGAAAACACAGTTTTAGAATGAGAAAACTCATATTTGAAGAATACGCATAATTAAATTGAGAAACAATCAACACAGATTTGATTGATTTGATTAGAATTAATCAGTTTTCTCATATATATCAATTGTTGGATCCCATATCTCAACTTAATGATCTAACTTTAGGAATTATGAGTGGTCGGTTTTAGACCAATTAGGCAATAACAGTAAATGATGAGTAATAATGATATCACCAGATTGTCTGAATCACCGTCGTCATATGTATTGATTGATATTGATTACACTTGGATTAATGTTGAAAGTACTCACAGTGATTCACTCAAGTGTGTATAATAATCTCACGAAGCTTTCTTTCACTAGTTCGTTAGAAAGATATGAAAAGTGATATTAGCGATAAAACTAAAAAAAATATATGATATTTTATTTATAACGTAAGAGTGAGAAAGTCAATTCACAATCCAATGGGGTTAATCCACATGTAATAGTGCACTAACAAACTTTGGGAGAGAACAGTTAGGCTTGTGTAACACCCTCAAATTTGGAAAGAGCAACTAAATAAAATTTTCAATAAAATGACCACTTAAGGATGAAATTCACTCTACAAACCATTAATGGAATTACTCCAAGATTTAAAACGTAATAACTTCAACATTATCCATAACCTAAGTGACTACAGAAGTCGGGTGTTACTCAACCCAAACCAAAGTTGCTATTTCCACAACGCGGAAGGCTTTGCCAATTCACTAACTCCTTGTACACACATGTAGCTCTCCACTCTTCATAGTGTCACTAGAATTACTTTCCAACCGGAACTTGTTGCACATGCCGACAAATAAAAAGGTTAGGCTAACGCCTAGTGAGTTCAAAAGTTTTATCATAATTATATAATTCATAAAACGAGAGAGATGCAATTTAAATCATGAGTTCAAAAAGAATTTACTTTAGATGCAAATCACCTATTTTCCAACGCACACAAATCCCGTGATGAAAGTTTTAATGTAAAAACGATTCTCATAATGGACTCATCCCAAAACTTATTTGAAAATATAATAGTATTTGAATTCCAAAACGATTGAAATCATGGACAAATAATTATTATTCAAAACATCCTAAACACGGATGAAGCATAACCCCCAACTCAAATGTCGTGGAAAACGATCCATATAAATATGATGCGTCACAGAAAACATGGATAAAATAAACTTTCAAAGCAACACCTTTCGGTGACGGGGGAGACCCGGTTACATCACACGTGACGGGACACAAAAGTGGGTCACATAACTATGTAATAAAACAAACATGTGGACTATTCTCATAATATACCGAGCTCAACCACTCCAGGTCTATAGCCCGTGGAGACTTAGGAGCCCCTAATTTCAACCACTACAGGTCTATACATTGGGTCACTCCTAATCCACATAAACAAGCACATTGGGATTACACCTTACTGCCCATGGGACGATGCCCGACCATATAGGCCCACATCTTACTTACCATGAAACTCGATGCCTATCTCGTGCCAACATTGGAATTACACCTTACTGCTCATGGGACAATGCCCGACCATATAGGTCCATATTTTACTTACCATGAAACTCGATGCCTATTCCGTGCTACAATGAGGGAAACTAGTGTCCCATCATTGAATGTAAAAACTCAAGTGCCTATGGATCCATAACAACTAAGGTCAAAACATTACATGACTCCAAACGAATGAACTAGCGCATTCAAAACATATAATTCTCAATAATTATAAATCATGACCAAGCTCTACGTTGAGCTATCGAAACTGAACAAATGTCCCCAAAAACCGAGCCACAAGCTCAACTAATTAAAAGACCATTTGTTAAAAGTCATAAAGTGAAATAAAACGTAAATACCCCACACTTATACAAAACATGCTCCATAAACGTAACTAACTCCACACAACTTTAGGTTAATACAAATCATTTCCCAAAACACCCATCAAGGTGAATTTATACCAAAATATTTATACTCGTAAGACAAATCGTTAAAATATATCAATACCTAATATTTACTCATCGAAATACTCAAAATATATATTTTCCTCAAAACCAAAAGGTTTACAATTTCCAAAATGTTCGCAAGGTCGGGAATGACCAAAATCGAATGACTCACACGATCATATTTTCAAAGAGTACCATAACACAAACTATGCACATTTCCAACAAACACTAAAATGCATTTTTACCAAATAACCTCCATATATGCAATAATTCATCAAACCATTGTCATTTATGATTCATTTATCAAATTACCCAAAATTCCCAAATATGGATATTTTACAATGTTTATGAAGTTAAAGACTCCAAATAATCGAAACCCACCAAATAACTCAACAATTGATAATTTCATGTAAAACACATAAATACTGGGAAAAGAACATTTTTGACATGTACAACGTTTTCATAAATCAACTTGAACTCACCTTGCTTGATTTAGGCTAAATCTAGATTTTCCCCAAATTGAGCTCCTTTGAAGAAACTTGAATCTTCAAGCCAAAGCTTTCAAAAACCTAGATCCATAAATTTCCAACCATCAAAATCTTATTCTACCATATAAAACGTTTCCCCTACATTTTCATCAACAATATCAACTTATACCAAAACCCTAATTTTTCATAGGTGAAAAGAAGAGAAGATTACCTCAACCACAACTTAAATCCACCACAAAACCCCTCTAGATTTGCCAAGATGAACTTTAAACTTCACTTCTTGAAAGAGATGGGAGAGGGTTGGAGAAACCCTAGAAAATAGATAAACTCCTCAAAATGGTATTTCTTAAGCAAAGTGTAGTAAGATTACTAAAATGGAACTTACTTTGGAGAATTGAAAGTGAGAAACCTCTAAATAAGAAAACCCTAGATTTCCAAGTAACTTTTCTTCTAGAGATCATGGAAGGAGAAGGTAGCTAACAAGAAATAAATGCCAAAATGCCAACTAACTCCTACTAACCATTAACTTGGAGCTCTAACATAAAATGAGGTGAAAGAATGAGAGAAAGAGAGCAAAATCGCCCCAATGAAGAAGAAAGAATCGTGGATTGATGCTGGAAAGAAGTGAGAAGAGAAATGAAGATAAAAGCCCCCAAAAATGATTTATGTAGCTGCACTTCTCGGGGCCGATCGCGACTATGGCACCTCGACTATGCCCTGGGCAATGTCGCGGGCATAGTCGCCCTCCAACACCCCCTTTCTGTTTGTTTTTCGGCCAGAACTCCCCCATCGCGACTGTGACCAGGGCATTGTCGTCGGTCATAGTCGCTAGTCGCGACCCACTTGCTGCCCCGAATTGTTGTTAGCCCAAAACTGAAATCTTTCTTCGGGTTTGATCACAGACCAATTCATGCATGCGAAAGCTACGTAACCCAAGTACGGAACCTCAGAATCCGAAAATACAAACGAAAGTCAGGAAGATCTACAAAACGGTGAAAGTGATGATTCGAATCAGGTACATACTCATGATCCTTCACCTCCATCTTCATCAACTTCAAAATCTCTTTCTAGTTCTCCTGAATCTTCACCACGAAAAATGAGAAGCATAAATGACATTTATGCAAACACACAACAAGTAGAAAACATCGAACTCGTGGATTTGCTTTGTTCGATTATGCAGACTCAGTATGTTTCGAAGTGGCTTGCAAGGATGAAAAGTGGAAGAAGGCAATGGACTCAGAAATGGAGTCCATATTAAGAAATGAGATATGGAATCTAGTTAATCTCCCTCGTGGACACAAGTCTATAGGAGTGAAATGGGTCTACAAGACAAAATTGAAGGAAAATGGTGAAGTCGAAAAGTATAAGGCTCGGTTAGTCGTTAAGGGATACAAACAAAGGTTGGGTATTGACTATAATGAAGTTTTTGCTCCTGTTATTAGAATGGAAACTATACGTCTTGTAGTGGCTCTTGCAGCCCAAAACAACGGGAAAATGCACCAGATGGACGTAAAATCAATGTTTCTAAATGGGTACTTGAGTGAGGAGGTGTACATTGAACAACCTCCTGGTTATGTCAAAGAAAAGGAAAGACACAAAGTATGCCGATTGAAGAAGCATTGTATGGGCTAAAACAAGCACCTCGTGCTTGGTATAGCCGCATAGACGGGTACTTCGAGAAGCATGGTTTCAAGAAATGTCCATACGAGCACACCTTGTTTATTAAAGTTAGCAAAGGTGAGTTTTTATTCGTTTGCTTGTATGTGGACGATCTTATTTTTACTGGTAATAGTCCTACTCTAATAGACAAGTTTAAGCACTCAATGAAGTCTGAATTCGAAATGACCGACATGGGGTATCTTCACTACTTTCTTGGTATTGAAGTAAAACAAAGAAACAAAGAGATTACAATCTCTCAAAAGAAGTATGCCTTGGATATCTTAAAGCGTTTTAAGATGGAAGAAGCAAACATCAGTTCAACTCCTATGGAGTTCGGACTTAAGCTATCCAAGGAATCCAGAGAAAATGAAGTAGACTCGAGTTTGTTTAGAAGTCTGGTCTCTAGCCTCATGTACTTAACGGCCACCAGACCGGATATTATGTATGTTGAGTGTCGTAAGCAGGTTTATGGAAGCGCCAAAACAAAGTCATTGGGACGCTGGAAAGAGAATATTGAGATATATCAAGGGAACATTCGATTATGGTATCATGTACAAGAGGGTAAACAATCCAAAGTTATTGGTCTATTGTGATAGCGATTTCAGATGAAGCCTCGATGACAGCAAAAGTACTTCTGGATATGTACTTAGCATGGGATCAAGAGCAATCGAAGAAGCGAAAGGTAGTCGCTTTGTCCTCAATAGAAGCAGAATACATGTGTGTCTCTTTAGTGGGTTGTCAAGCTATTTGGATGAGAGGGATACTCGAGGAGTTAAAGCATCCTCAAATCGGACCTACTATCCTACGCTGTGATAACAAGTCGGCAATAGCTCTAACCAAGAATCCGGTGTATCACGGGAAGAGTAAGCACATAAGGATTAAGTATCATTTCATTCGTGAATTAGTAAGTCATGGAGTTGTTGATGTCACTTTCTGCAGAACCAATAGTTCTCCATCGAAAATAACTAATGGGCCGTTGTTAGGTAATGGAATCTTTCCATGGTTGAATGGGTGAAGATCAAATACTTTTGTGTTTGTTATTTGCCATCATTTTCTTAACATCGTAGCCTTGTCAACATGATTGGACTTTGGGTTTAAACTTCTTTGTTTCTGAGACACTATCACATAATAAGAAAAATGTAAACTTAACCGTATGAGGTTTATACTTGGTTACCTGAATTAAAACCGAACCGTAGGTTAAATTAATCGAACCAATATAAGGCAGTTACATGTGGTTTGGTTAACGGTCAAAGCGCTACAAACTAAAATAACTAAGTTTAATTGTCTAAAAAAATCAATTATTCGGTTAATGTTGACTCCTTCACGGCTTCATACCGTGACCGTCCAATCTAATCATCCACTGTAATGCTTGAAAACAAAATGTAAAAGTGATACAGGGTGGTTTCGAGAGTTAACCGGGTCTTTTTCTAATATTTGGAAGAGAAGAAAACGAGCTCGAAAAAGGCTCGAAATCAAAAGTCAAATTGGTTGGAAAAGTCGGAAAACGAAACGGCGCGAGAAGTCACGCGGCCTAAGCCACGCCACACGCCGCACAACACACTGTCGAGTTACAATAAGTGAGACTTTCATGCGGCCAAACACCATGCATACACATTCTTTGTATGCTACGCAATCCACACCATCCACCTTCCCATGATCAAGATTATCTTCTTTTTATTTTCTTTATTATTATTATTATCCTTAGGTTTATTTATTTACTCTTAATTATCTTTAGTTTAAATTAGAGTTTTGGTAATTATCTTTTTCCTAGTTTAGATTATAAATAGGGTTATTAGGTTTCATTGTTAATCAGTTAATCAATTTATAAAATTCGTCTTTTTAGAGAAGATTCTCTAGTTTTTCGAGTTTTACGTTTCGTAATTCTCTCCTATCAAAGGGTTTAAACGCTTGTCGATCATTCCGCAAATCTACGTTGCGTCAAAAAGATCTATAGTTCATTGTTTTCAGAAACTTCTTCGTGTTTTTGTGTGTAAAAGGCTTTCACCATTAAGGCCTTGTTTGTTTTTCCATTTTAAGCTCTTAATCACCACTTATTATTGATTCGGTCAAACCGTTTGTTTTATTTATTTTTCAGAGCCTCTTATCTCTCAACACGGTCCGGACAAAAAGATAGTAACCCTATCTCTTGAATCTTCTTTTATTTCCGTCTAGCACCATTATTTCGATTTCAAAATCAGTTTAGCCAGATGCACCCCGAATTGGCAGAAACGCTAAACATGAAAATCATAGATCTGTGTATTGGCTTTCCAGAACATCTTGAATCACTTGAATCGGGGATTATGTGTATGAGATATGATTAAAACTCCACGGTCTCACAAATTTACTAGCATCCTTTTTTGTTTCTTTTTTTTGTTCCATCCTTCGATCAGGCCAGTCCTGGCCACGTGCAGCCCGTGCGACCGCACAGGAATGCCCAAGGGGGCATCAAGTTGTCATCTATTAAGGATTTTTGGGTTTAATAAATTGGGAATTGGACAACCGAGGTTTAACTATAAAAACAGACAAGGAGTGGTAGTTGTTTTTTGGGAGGGTGTACTAGGCTTTTCCTAGACTAATCCATTGGCAAATTATGACTGTAAGACATCAGCCCTGATTAAACCTCAGAGGCCACAAGCTGTGTACGCTTGGATTCGAACCCTGGGCAGATGGGATATTTCGCCACATCCCCAAAGCCTTAACCAGTACGCCACAGCCCTTGTGGTTAAGAAGTGGTAGTTATTGATACCGAATTCGCATCATGAGTCGGTGAACACCCAACATTTCAACAACTCAAACCGATTTCTATTTAGCATCTTAACGAACAAACACAAACAAACAAATTTTCTTAATGATCAAATAAAGTTACATGCGTTCGTTTAGCTTCTTAACGAACGAACATTAACGAATACATTTTCTTTGCGAATGAACAAGAATATAAGAAAATTTATTCGATCATCGATGCTCACTTCAAGTGACACGTATTTAAGTTGAAATTTTTAGGGATAAAATAGAAAATTATACATATTTAGACGTTTGCCTGTTAAACAGTCTTATTGATTCAAATTTCAGACTTCAATGGCACCTCCTAAAAATCATAAATGAAATAAGACTTCAAACTTTAGCACCACTTAAACAACAAACGTCACCTTAGAGAAGATCTTCTGAAGTACATAAGATGGTCATATACATTTCTTTTGAAGATTATCGCATACGGGTTGAAGGAAGGACAGTACTTCCACTAAAACTTTGATCAATGGAAGCTAAATTACATGTATTTGTTATACTAATTAATGACTGTAATATGTTCATTTGGTAAGCAGCCTTGAGGTAATTCTGTACTCCTAACTGATCTTTTACAAATGCAAACAAGATATATATAGTATGTAAGATAGGGTGTCAAAGGACTGTAGGACATCCATCAGCCTTGATACCAGGAGCAGTCGGGCATTTAGCTAAGGGACAGTGATCATCTATCTCCATACCCCACCATTTCGGTCCATTGATGTCGTTCATCTGTAGCAAGAAATAGCAAAGGATGGCCATGAATGCAACTCCTGCATCAAGCCCAGCTGATAGAATATAGTTGTGCCTTGCCCACCAACCTTTGAACTTCTTATACACCACAAAGTTGAAGAAAATTCCCACAGCAAACCACATATTGTAGTTTACAGCTCTAGTTGGTGGCATCCCTCCTGGCCCAGATATAAGAATCGGCATGTTTATGAGCCGGATCCATTTTTTCTCAGGAAACTTTTGAGCAAGAAACCAAACTGGTACTGGTGCAAGAATTCCCAACAGAAAGAAGTAGTTCATTTTGTTGTAAAGCCCAAGATTTCCAAACATCCGTTGAGGTCCCACCACTCCCCATATGATTGAGGCGTTGTAGAAAACATCGTCTCCTGGGCAAGTCCATGGGCTTCCTTCAGGCAACTTACTGGGGTCACATATGTATTCCACTGTCGTGAGGAGCCACCATGATGTTGCAAAGTAGACAGAGGATGCAACTACCGTCCCTACCAACTTTATCAAGCAGAGTATATATATATATATATATAATTAGTCATGTTTTAATGATGACACCCATATATTTAATTTGCAAAGCCTTTTCAATGAGGGAATGATTAATTAATTTACCTGTACAATGAACATGGACTTTGGTGGGATTTTCATATAATGGCCTAGCTTAAAATCTTGGAGGAACATGATCGCTTGTGACATGCTTATGTAGCCATACGTTTTGAAGGCCACGTTGGCAAGTGGTTTCCCGGGGTAAATATAACCAATAATCAACTCTGTAATTACATTTAGTCCCGGTTGCTGTAAGAAAAGTTTAACTATTAGAATACAACAGATTAAGTACAGATACTTAAGAATTTCTTGCAGCATATCACCTGGTTTGTTGTAGCTGTGATAACACCTATTGGCAGTGTGAAGACCATAGCCAAACCGATTCCTAAAATGACTCCCCAGTAAGGGAGTTGTAGTTGCCTTCCAAAACCCTCACAAGTTAACAAAGCAAGTCCTATCACCAATACCAGCAGAGAGTGGAACCACCATTGTGGGACTGGATCATAATTTTTCTTCATCAGCCTAGTATGGACGTCCCCATACTTGTCTTTAAATGATGCTGTTGTCTGCTCCCAAATCGTTCTGCATATGGCAAAACAAACGTATATTAGCTAGCCGCTATGAACCAATGTTTTTACATTGAAAATCAATAAGGTGGCGTTTGGTTCGCAGAATATTTTTTGATGGAATGGAATTTGTCAAAGGAATTTGACTTTGAAGGAATTAGATGGATGTTATCTGGTTTGACCACCTATTTGGTTGGCAAACATTGGAATGGAATCCTTTAAGGAATTGAAAGTTGTCTGTTTGGTTCACAGAATTAATGTAGCTTTGGATTTTGAAGATTCATTCTTTAAAAAAGAATGAACCAAATGGGGGAATGGAATTTGGTCAAAGGGATTCAACATTCCAATTCCTTCAGAATCTGCGAACCAAACGCCACCTAAGGGTTTTTGGAGAAGTACATACCTGCCATGGAAGAGTGCAACATGAGAGAGTGTGGCAGCCAATGTAGCGAAACTTAGACCATAAGCGAATACAAAAAAGATGCTAAGATTGATCTTGCTATAATCGTTATAGCCTTGTTTGTTGAACGAAAAAGTGGTGGCATCCAATACTCTTGAAACGTTGTACGGTTCTCCATAAGCATCAAACACATGAGAAGAGTAGATTGGGAAATGTTTGGCTTGGTACCAGTTATTCCAGTAAGCAATGGGAATCACTATATAGACGATTATTATATAGCCAGCCAGTATATTCATGATGGCGAATCCGGGGGTGGCTAAGGGACTTCCAAGAAAAGCAGATACAGTTGCCCAATCAAGACCAAATGATCCAACTCCAAGGCCACGGAGACCAGACCCAATTTGTTGAGCTGTGATCGAATCTTTCCATATCCAGCAAACAAAAGAGATTGCTGTAATGGATTGAAATAGATAATTGGGAACTATGTAGTATGCGAAGCTTGATACGAGGACTATCAAGAAGAATTGCAGCCTTGATAGGCCTCGTTTTGGCCTCTTTTCTTCATCATGCAATGCCCTGGAGAAATGGGATCAATTAGAAATTTAATTTCGTGACAATTTGGTAAAAGAAATACACCCAACGACCGAGAGATGAACCTGAAGAGGGAAACTTGAACCAGATTGGCAGGCCACCACATATATGGTGAATCAACTAAAAACTTTCGGAAAAGACCAGCCCATCCATATCCAAGCAACTACAAAATTAGCATCAACCAAGATATGAATCATTTGTGGAAGACATTTCAAGTGCAATATGAGGTTATTAGAGCATGAAAAATGAAGAACTAACCTGGGTAGTTTGTGTTAGCAACATAGCTGCAAATGGGTTCAGATTACGGTGATAGAAAGCCTTGACTATAGTGATGATCCCGACTGCATACACAGAATTAGAACCTGAATTTGCAAATATTGTGATGAGAACATGCTCCTTTAAGTTGAAGGGTCCGGGGTTGAGTGAAAAGGACCATTTTGTTTTTGGAAAATGGAATTTTCGTGTGGGTAGAGTTGCTGCCATTAGCTTCCCGATTGGAAGTACAACAATTTGTGCGGAAACTGATGATATGTATAGTGGATTTTGACGATAACCGAAGAACTGATTCAAGAAAGCTAGAACACCGCATGCAATGATCCCCAGAAACCATGTCCTGAATGTCAAGCAAGGCAACGTTGGATCATCCGTGATTGGGACCGTGAGTCTCACTTGCTCAATTGGAGAATCATTCACCTCTTCTGCTGAGTTTTTCATCAGAAATACAAAATTAGACTTTTTTTAACCTGCTAATCATGGGACAATTTTGGCCTAATCAAAAATATATATTCAGTTAGGCATACTTTTGAAATTGATAAAAGCACAACTTTCAAGGATAAATTTTACAAAACAGAAACTGTCTATTCATGGTAATTAATAACAATTAAAACAGTTGCATCTTTATGCACATATATCCTTTTTGAAACACTAAAGTTAAGGAAGGAAAAAGTAGGTGGAATGTTGTTAACCAAAATAAATGCCATTAACAACTTGTGACAGAAGACTATGCTAATAGGTGATTATAGTTGCAAATAATATGGAATGAAACCAAATCTGCAAGTAAATCCTTAAACAAAAACCACAGAAACACATACACATGTGGGCAGAAAATGTGAACATATACAAGCTACACGAAAACATCATCTTACCGATATTTTCAAGCTCAGGTGTTGGTTTCACAGGGGTCTGATCAGACGAGATTACCCGATTCATATTGCTGTCTGAATTCTCCATTAGTGCTGTAATCCTGAAAATATCAAGAATGAGGTTTCTTCTTTGTTTTTTCAGACTTGCACATGCTACTACAAGATCATCAATGGAGGTCCCAAGATTTGCACTATCTTTACCTACCCTATTAATCTTATCTTATCCTATTGGTTTTTCAACTTGTTGGTGAGGAAAGAAAAAAAAAAGATTTTGAATGTCATCATGAATCCAGCAAGGTGGTGAAGAAAGTTAGGAACTTAATAACTCGCACGCCTTAGGTAAGATCGGTTTGATATATATAATAATGTTCATGGGATTGCAACCATACTCTTAGTTATGGTACCTTTTGGTTTTGGAGCCTATATATAATTAAATATATATTGTGAAAAATGAGTGTCTGTGGATGTTCCCATCCTTTGTCTTGTAGTCCAATATAGATTGACAATTAATAAAAGGAAGTATTATTTGAATTTTTTTTTTCCTTCTTTTGCCCTTGCACGATAAGATATCCCATGTCTAGTCTAGCATCAAATTATTGTGATTTAAGTGGGACAACATGATATTTGTTTTGTCATGTGAAACCAAGAAACCTGAGGTAGTATAATTGCAATTTCACTTGTAATGTATGGATGATATATATATATATATATATATGATGATTAGGTGAGTTAAAGTGAACCGACATAATGCATACCCGGAAAAAAAAAATTATTAATTATTTTTTTGGTAACTGTGGGTTTCTAGGTCAGCTTACGCGCAATGACTAATCCCCGAACGACCACAAATAGCCTAGAGTCATTGCAGGTGAGCCTCCATGGCCACAAGGGCTTTGGTAGCGCCATTATTTGAGCCCTAGATAGGTGAGATTTTACATCTCCCAATGGCTTATCAGTGCGTCACAACCCAAGTGGTTAAAAAAATTATTTAGTGCTAAAAGTAAAAGAATTGCAATATACCCGGTTAAATAACTTTAACTCCTGTTTCAGCTTCCTTTAAATATCCCAGGTCTAGCATCAGATATTATCATTTATGTGGGACAACATGCTAATTCTATTGTCATGTAAAAGCAAGAAAATTCAAGTAGTATAATTGCAATCAAACTTGTACTGTAACGTATATATACATAATATATATTGGGTCGACGCAGTGGACCGATATAGCTAGTATGCTATATATATTAGTGTTAAAAGAATTGATATTAATCATAGATCATTATCCAATTAATATTTTTTTATGGTGGTGCATCCGTAAGTTAAAATTCTTGGATCCGTCACTGGCTGTCCATGTGACCACGTCCACATATATATATATATATATATATATGTCTACATGTGAATCTGTACTGTCATTGGATCACAGTGTAGAACGACGTTGTACGGTTGGTAACAGACAAACACATTGAACCAGAACTAAAGTCTAAAACTTAATTAATGGCTCAATTCTGGGTTAGAAGAGAAGACAAAACAATGATCATCAAAACCTAAATAATAGTAAGATATGCACTTGGACAATCATTATATAATTTTATATATATGCATCTAGATTGAATCTCATTGAATATATTTAGTATATTTCTCATTTCTGCATGCACTTGAGGAATCTATATGGCATAAATGATAAAATTCAACTGTATTAATTGTGTGAATCTTCATTTTAAATAGCTAGTTGTCTCTTTCTGAGTTCCATTATCATAGGCCATCAATAATCTGAAAACTATCAAATTTAATTTGTACATATATTGAACAGATTTTATTTGAAGAAAAAACTAACCACATCAATATTTCTAGGATTGAGTGATATAAAATACCCAACTTGTTGTGTCCAATCTTGAACCAAACAACCTAACCAAGGTAGCTGTCAAACTCCAAGAGTGTGCCACTACTCATCTTTAATTATTCTAGGCATGTTTCCTTTCATTAATATTTTGTTGGATTCAGAAAACATCAATCTTCCATATCTTTTTACCAGAAATTGAGGATAGACCCAGCATCCCACCTCTAATAATCTGTCAGTTTTTAATATGATATATGAAAATGAATCATCTTTAATTCAGCAAAAACTAATTATATGGGAGAGCTAGATATATATTTCAACTTATTCTATCTTATTAGGCCGTGCGTACCGCCATCGGGTACCACGGCCGGGTTGGGGCGGGTAGCCCGGGTACACGGTACGGGTACCGCGGGTTCGGTGGGTGCGGGTAAGAGTGGGTCCGGGAACCCGGTCCTAATTTTTTTTTTTTTTAAATATAATCGGTGGGTGCGGGCGGGTAAGAGTGGGTTCAGAAGGTATGATAGGAAGCGGTACTCCACTTTAGGGTAAGGAGGGTAGGAAAGAGAAAAGTTGATGTGGCGTTGAGGTGGCATCAGGGTTCAGAGGGTAAGATAGGAAGCGGTACTCATGGTCTTACTTGATACAACAGGTAAATCATGCCAATATATATATATATATATATATATATATAATGTCATGGTGCCATTTTCTGCAAAGATTATGACATGATTCAACTCAATTCTTCTGATAGAGATTCAAAGAGTACTTGTATCACAGCCCATGCATGGTGAGTCTTCTAGAGTAACATGTTTGATTCAAACAGAAATAAAATGTTTCAGTCCTAGTCATATGATCCGATGAAATAGTGTTTAGGAATTCATCAAATACATGTTTTGTTTGATCTGATATATTATATAATATGTAATTCTAGAGATAAGCAGGAAGCCGTAACGGTTCCCAATGAATTGAAGGTGGAGTGTTAACTTATATGTGCATGCAAGTGGATATATTATTTTCAGGAAGATCACATGCACATAGGCTGGCAACTGCAGCTACCTGTCTGTCATTTACTTTGTTTCCAGTTTTAGCATCTTATGAAGACAATGCAGCAATCAAGCACATTGACTCTGCCCATATTTTTTCCCTCATCCAAATATATTAATTGGGCTATAAGAAAAGGCCCCTTTTCTGGATCAAATGTCCAAACTTGTACAACTAACTCTGGCCTAGTCCAATTCCATTTCAAGGCTTGAAGACAATATTATATATATATATATATATATATATATATATATATATATTGGGTCGGGGGTCCTCCTCCTTAAAGGTTGTAGCTAAACTTTGATTGAATAAAAGAAGCCCAAAACCACCTAAGAACACGGCCCAGCCACATATCCATTAATTTAATCTATCATAGAAGGTTCACAACCAAGATTACTCTCTAAAAAAGCGTTTAGTACAAAAACGAGGTTCTAATTAATATATATATCTAGAATAAATTGTTCAAATCTAGCTGATCATGTGGACTCCAAAAGTACAGGAACAACGTAATTATCTCTAACTTAAGGGTAAGCGCTTATGAATAAGAGTCAAATACTCAAACTTACTTTACCCAAGATTGTAGTCCATCAAAATGATATATATATATATCTTATGCAAAGCACTTATCGGGTTAGATTTTCTATCCTTATCATCACTCTTACCGGGTAAGATTCTCGGCCCTTGACATATTCATCCGATAAGATAAATGGTAAATGACCCAGTTTAGTAAACGCTTACCGAATAAGTGTTTAGTAAACAACCTCTCTTGGTACCAGTTTTGAAAATATATTTAGTTTTGGATTACAGAAAGCCATGAAATTTGAGATTAGTTTAAAATCCATTGATCACTTGTACCAAAGCAGCACCACTCACTAGGCATATATACTTAAAAATAATACAAGGCCGGTATGCTTGGGAACATCAAACTGGCCGCCGGTAAATAACTAAATATAATTAAGCTCCCAAGATACAAAGTAACCAAACTTCGGAATTAATATATTCTTTTGATTCTTAAACTACCCAACTCAACTCAAGTTCTCCAACATTAATTTATCAAAAGCTAGGGGTTCTCAACCCCTAAGAACACTCTCTGGCTGCCACGTGTCAGTCGATCATGTGGACTATAAAGTTATAGATAGAAATTAAGATAAACTAAAATGAAGTGAGGACCACGTATATATTAAACAAAGATGGCCAACCTTTTCTTTCAGATTTCAAGATACTCATAGCCTGCATAACCCTCATCCTTATTTTCTAAATAATATGCAACTAAGGGGCCGTTTACCAAATGCTTACCCGGGTAAGTACTTACGAGTCAAATTTAACACTATCACTTACTTCTCGGGTAAGATTTTAGTCCGCAAAATCGGTTTCGTATGAAACAATTCACCCGGTAAGCGCTAACCGTGGTAAGAGTCGTCGCCATCACTTATCGGGGTAAGACTCTCGGTCATTTCATTCGCTCTTACCAGGTAAGATTTTTGGTCCTTGCCGTATCAATCCGATAGGTAATGTGACTTGGTAAGCTCTTACCAGGGTAAGTATTTGGTAAACGGCCCCTAAATCTAAGTCTCTAAAACTCACAATATTAGGAAAAGTCCTTTTAGAAAACATATATACATGTAAAATCGTGACAACCAACTATTCATCATAGATATACATAAATACTTATTTATGAAAGGTTTGTTCTAACGGTTCTCAGATGAACTTGTAGTCTTACATCTAATATCTCTCTCTCTCTCTCTAATAGAGGAAAGATCATACGAGAAGTTAAACATTATGCGAGAAGGCGAGAAGTGTGATATCATATATGATTACACGGCATGTGGATGTGTTTAATCATATCATATATGATTAAACGTCTATGTATTACCAATATAACCTTTGTTATATGATATCACACTTCTTGCCTTCTCGCATAAGGTTTAGCTTATCGTTTGAACTTGCCCCGTCTCATATATATATATATATATATATATATAGGGGTGGTATTTTTTGCAAACCAACCATTTCTTAGAAACTATAGAACCATCATCATCACCATCCATTAAATAGATCAACGTCCAGTATTAATTCGGCGGCAATTTGTGTAAATAGAGATCTTTGTATAGTTAATTTGGTAAAGAAAAGAGGCGCGTAGGGGTATATTCGTCAGAAGATGAATCCTCGACGTCTCCGGTAATCATCCCCAAAATTAACGGGATACACTTCTCCGAATACATCGCCATTTCATAGTCATCCATTACAGAAGGAAAATCGATTAGAATATACAAATTCAAATCATTTCAATGGCGGGATACATTCATCCAAACAGAGGTAAAATTCGTAGATTCATTTGAACAATATATATTGCAGGCATTCGTCCATTCACTGATTATAGGGTTTTTTTTTCATTTGCAGTGAGACGACCATGTGAAAGAATCCGAATAAAGTATTCATTTTCTAATTTCAAGAACACACCAGAAAATCCCGTGTTAGTCGACATGGAACAAGTTGAAAATCAAGAATCAGTGCAAAATCAAGGGGAAATCGATTCCCAAAAACCAGAAGGTACGACACTTTTATCAGATTATGAGTTTCTGTTTGTGAATCTTGATTCAACTTGAGTATTTTTTGTTTACTGGAAAACAATAATGATTTCTATAACAAGATCGCTGTGTTTTTTAATAATTCATTTCATATATTCATCAATCTATGAAAACAAGGGTTATTATTAAACAGAGAACTAAAATTAGTGAATAAGATGAATGCAGCTTCTTGTATACATTTTTAGCATCTTTATGGGGGTTCTTTTGAGTTTGAAGCTTCAGATGCATTTCATTCATCAATAGAATATAAATTTTTACTAATGGATTTGAATTAAGAATATTTAACCTAATATTGTTACTAAGGCAATGTAACAATATAATGATTGCAATAAATGTTAATGTAATAGATTCAGGAATTCTGTTTGATGATGTAACATCCTGAATTTTCAATAATATTATTTTAATGAGAATTGTGATCTAATTGTATTTTGGTTTAAAACCTTGAATTATGTTGTATTTTATAATTCAATAAGGTTAAAATACAAGGGATTAAGGTTTGGTGTCAAATTGTTGGAAAGTTGAAACTTGGAGGTGTAATTGGTCATTTTGGAAAGTATGTATGGATAAAATAGCTGAAAATCAGATATTTATTTCATTCTTTTGTGGTTGGGTCGGTCAAGAGGCAGAGAGAAAGAGAGAAAAAGGAGAAAAGAGAAAGAAAGGAAAAACAAGGATTTGTCTTCAAATTGGTAAGCAATTGACTATAATTTCCAATGAAATTTGTTGTGAATGAATGATGATGAACGAATCTGTGTATTGGATTGATTTGCAGAATCATAAACAACAGATTGAAGTTTTAGATTTGTGCAGGAAGTGGGTTTTGCAAACTTAAGGTGAGTTCATTTGTTGTTTGCTTAAATCAGTGTTTATATGTTAAATTAAACCTTGAAATAGCTGTATAAATTGGTTATGAACTGTATGGAATGGTCTGGAATAAGCTTAATCGAACAGACATGTATCTAGGTCGAATTTTAAGCTGCAGGTCGAAGGTTTCCGGATAAAAACCATGTATCCGGAAACCGTGGTGATGAATGTTTCCGGATGCGATTTAGTATCCGGTAAGTCTTGATTTTTATCATAGTTTCCGGATGGAATTTAGTTACCGTATAGTATCCGGATTATTTTAGTCTCCGGGTGTTGTCCGGATTAGATAAGTATCCGGAAAATATGAATTACCCGGAAAGTAGTGGTATCCGGAATATTTGGTTACCCGGTGAGTTGTATCTATCCAGAAAGTATAGTTGTCCGGATAGTATAAGGTATCCGGAAACCCCTGTTATCCGGACACTTTTGTGAAATTGAGAATGTTAGGTTCTGATGTCTGGATGCAGATTCTAGATGTTTTGTCTGGTTAAGTTTCTACAAATTTTCTAGGGGCGCTGCCCCAGACCCCGCAAGGGCGTTGCCCCTTGACCCCATCCGCCAACCGGGTAGCGAAAACCCCGTGCTAAGTCGCCGAAGGGGGGCATTTGAGGATGAAAATGTGATAGGTTATCTAGTATTCTCAGAGTTAAGAATATGTTATGAGATGTGGTGTGATATGTTGTTATGCATATCCGTTAGTAAAGTGTAATGAATCCATAGGCACTAATGGTTATGTACACGTGGAATAGATGAGGTTAGTCATTATTCTGATGTGTGTGGTACTAATGGTTATGTGCACGTGGAATAGATGAAGTTAGTCATTATTCTGATGTGTGTGGTACTAATGGTTATGTGCACGTGGAATAGATGAAGTTAGTCATTATTCTGATGTGTGTGGTACTAATGGTTATGTGCACGTGGAATAGATGAAGTTAGTCATTATTCTGATGTGTGTGGTACTAATGGTTATATGCACGTGGAATAGATGAAGTTAGTCATTATTCTGATGTATGTGGTACTAATGGTTATGTACACGTGGAATAGATGAAGTTAGTCATTATTCTGATGTGTGTGAGAAACCCTGGAATAAACGTAATTCCCGGTTTCTAAGGAAGAAGAGGGATTGACATATGTAATTGTAATCTCTACTTCCTTTCCTAGGAAATGGGCATGTGTATATTGCGATTTCTTAGGTGGGAGCATTAATCTAGAATCTGAGAAAGATTCGTAGTGTGGCTCTGGAATAGGATATGAATGGAAATGGGCATGTGTATATTGCGATTTCTGGAATAAGAGTATTAATCTAGAATCAGTGAAGATTTGTAGCATGGCTCTAAGACATGATATGATGATGGAATGTGTGTCGGTCATATTCATGGGATTGGATGAAAATCGTGTTAACGGAATAGAGTTACACGTATGGTAAGAAAAAGGGTAATCAGGTTTGATATAACTTGTTTACACTGATTTTGCAAATATTATTATGGAAACGAATGTTCTCACTAGGCGTTGGCCTAATCGTTTCAAATGATGTTTTCTTACCAGGTACTAGCTCGGGAAGGTAAAAGAGATGTGGGACGAGCATTTTGGATTAGCGGAAAAGTCAATTAACAGAAGGAGTTTTTGAATGATTGCTTAGATAACTTAGTTAATCTGATTATAGTGGCATAATTAGATTAATAGGTTATTTGGATTTTGTACTTGTAAATATACTCCTAGTGGTTAATTCACTTGCTATGTATATGAAAGTGGAAGTTTATTTTATCATAACTTGTTGAAATTTAAGGTTCAATTTAGCCCGGATTTTGGGGCGTTACAGGTGAAATGGTGTGAGCTTCATGATTTTAATGTGTTTTAAAATGTTTTCCATATATTGATGTCTATCAAAAGTACTTTATGTGTGAGCAAGTGAAGCAGATTAATGAATTATGTTTGATTAAAATGATGTGAGCTTCATGATTCTATGTGTTTTAAATTGTTTTCCATATATTTATGTCAACCAAATTTACTTTATGTGTGAGCAAGTGAATCAGATTCATGAATTCTGTTTGATGAAACTGATGCTAGATTTATGTAAAGCCCGTAACCCGGTACGTAATTTTTTTTAAGTTTTATTTAACGTGGTTTCCGTTAGCGGGGTTAGACGTTTTGGGCCTAATTGTCATATATGTCAAAATTTTGGTTAGTTGCGAGAAGGGATTAGTTGAGGGACCATTTGTGTCAAGGGCCAAAACATAACATAGTTTCGGCCCATGCAACCCAAGAACCGAAACCCATATTATTTTTGATGTTTGGTGTCGTGACTTAGAAGCAAAGAAGAAGTAAGAATAGAAAAAACTAAACCCTACGGCTTTTCCCCCCTCCCCTTTTGTTGTCGTCGGCCGGAGAAAGAAAGAGAGAGAGAGAGAGAGAGAGAGAGAGAAACCGAGAGAGAAAGAGAGCGAGAGTAGAGAGTAGAGAGGAGGAGATAGGTGGTTGCCGGCGTGAGAGAACCACCGTCGGGTTCGGTCGGAAAGGTAGAGGAAGAAGGTCGCGTCAAGGTAAGTATCCCTTTCGTTTTGATTAATGTTTTCTTCGTCGGAAAATGGTAAACCGCCACCACCACCGCCGTAGCCACGGCTGCCGGCGGTGGGGCCGCCGCTGCACGCCGCCGGGTGACGGCAGGCGGGTGTGTGGGTGTGTGCGGGTGTGAGGTTGCGGGTGAGTCGGGACGGGCGGTGTTGAGAGGTTTCGTCGAGGGTGTTACCGTAACCACCGTCGCCGCCGTCAGCCACCACCACCACCGGAGGCGGAAGTGGGTGGTGCACGGCTGTTGTCCAGCCTAGATTAACCTTTATTCAGAAACTAGAATGCCTTCCGGGTCTGTTTGGGTTAAGCTATGGCTTAATGGGTTAATAAGCATTATTTGTCATTTCATGTGAATTACACAGTTGCTGCCACTGTTTTGAGAAAGCCATAACTTTCTCTAGGGACATAGTATTGGGGTGAAATCAGTGCCAAAAGCTCCCATTCTGAGTCTAGTAAGTTTCTTATGTTTTACAGAAAAACCAGTTTGGACCATAGCTAGTGTCAAATTGCTGTTTTGTACTGAAAGGTCCTGTTTTTTCACTGTGCTGCAAGTCGGTTTTGTAAAATCCATAGTAAATTGTAGAAAAATCGTTAGAGCGCGTGCGATATGTCCCTGGAACCCTAAGACATGGGACTTTGTAATTATGGAAAAATATTTCTGGATTTATCAGTTTATAAGGGGTTAAACAGGTCCCGAACAGACCTGTGTGTTGAGAGTAAAAACTGGAAAATGTATTTTATAATTTAGTAGTCGTGGCTTTGGGTTGGGGCGTCACGTTGACATTTGTTAACACTTATTTAGGTGGAAAAAGGTGAGCTGGTGTTGGCCGGTTCGTGTTGCTGTTGAGGACATAAGCTTTGCTTTTGAGGTGAGTTCTCTCACTATATAGGATGGGAATTATATTTGTGTTACTATAGCTCGAGTGTGATGGTTATTATTGTTTGTTGATATTATTGTGTTATGGGGTATATATAATTGTGTATATATATTGAACTGTGATTGATGTACTTCTTGATGGTTGTTCCAAGAAGTATATGTGTTGTATGATGAGTTGCGATTATATCTTCTTGATGGTCGTTCCAAGAAGTATAAGGCTTATTATTAAGTGTGATATATTTTCTTGATGGTTGTTCCAAGAAGTATATGTGTTTGTATAATGAGTTGCGATTATATCTTCTTGATGGTCGTTCCAAGAAGTATAAGGCTTATTATTAAGTGTGATATATTTTCGTGATGGTTGTTCCAAGAAGTATATGTGTTTGTATAATGAGTTGCGATTATATCTTCTTGATGGTTGTTCCAGGAAGTATAAGGCTTATTATTAATCGTGATATATTTTCTTGATGGATGTTCCAAGAAATATATGTGCTGGTATGTTTAAGGGTGATGCTGATATAATTGCGATCCTATATATGGTTTGAATTCACTAAGCCGTTGTGCTTACCCCCCTATAAAACTACTGTTTCAGGTGCTAGCGGCAGTCGGGCTTGACGTTACACACTGGCGTGCTGTTGAAGTCTTTTATCTTTTTTATTTAAAGAAAAATGATGTTATGTTAATTCCGCTGCGTAAACTATTCTGGTTACTTTTATATACGAGATCTTTTGTTAAACAGTTGTTGAAATCCAGATTCTTATGGATTATTGTTTATGAAATGTTGTTACAAAAAGTTTAAATAAATTGTAATTTTCGGGACATTACAACTTGGTATCAGAGCACAGCTTGAGCGAATCAAATACATTTCGGTGTGTTTGATCTCAAGTTTGCGGCTATAAAATTTTCTTTAAAGTTTTTGGAAAATAAAAGAAAGGAAAACCCGTTTGGGAAACGATGATTGAGGGCGCAGTGTGTACAGTCAGCCGACGCTAAGTGGGAAGGTACAGTACTTAGTGTATTTATCGCTTTCTAGATCATAGGGTATGCATGCTAGACTGCTTATGTGGTTACAATGTACTGTATGATGATTGCTTGCTAGTGGGAATTAATGCTAGTTATAATAGGTTGTTAAGCGAAGGCCCTATAGGTTGTATGCAGTAAGAATCACATAGCCTTAGAATATTTGATTTAGTTCTATTGTGCAGCTCTTGTTTGAGTCCAACCGTTCTAGGATAGAATCTTGTATTCGAATGTCTATTTGATTCACGCTGCATGCGACTGGGTATTCGCGAGGCAACTCGTTATGGCTAATAGGGATTCCGTTGTTGCAAGGATAGTGGGACGAGATGAAATTCCTAGTGAGCTGGGAAGAGTGTTTACATATGAGTATGTGTGCTAGATTGCTTGGTGCTTATTACACTATACTGCATGTTTGTTGCTTGCTAATAAGAGTTTATGCTAGCCTTGATAGGGTGTTAAGTGAATGCACTATAGGTTGTATGCGGTAGGAACCGAATAGCCTTAGAATGTCGGATTTAGTTCTATTGCGCAGCTCTTGTTTGAGTCCAACCATTGTAGGATAGAATCTTATATTCGAATGTCTATCTGGTTATACACTGTGTGCGACTGTGCATTCGCGAGGCGACTCGTCATGACTAGTGGGGATTTCGTCATAGTAAGGGTAGTGGAATTGGGTGGAATTCCTTGGGAGCTAGGAATAGTGTGTACATATGCCGGTGCGGGCATATGTATAGTTTTTCGGCAAGGAACTACTTGGACACATCAGATGGAACTCGGAATGAGTGATGATAGGTGTGGAAGGTAGTAGAAGAGCTCCTACTATCGGAAACACAGGATCAGTGCTCGAGTCGGGGAAAGTCACGAGGAATCCAAGGAGTTGAGCGTGAGCGTTGTTAGTGTGCGTTATTATGTGCTAATAACTTGTTGTAATATCTACCCAGAATAGCCATCACAAGGAGGAACGACTATAGTAAACCTACTAGTACAGGTGTGTACTTGTTTTGCTTTGATGGGATGATCGTTGGGGTAGTGACGAAGGCTATAAATTAGTAGTCGTTGGAATAAAAGGACGATTCTAGTATTAATCACTTGGAGTGATGATAAGGATGATGTTTGTTTCGGGTCAAGATGGATGATTGTGCTAGAATCATAGGCTTATAGAGCCGACTTTGATTTGAGGAAAAAAAATCGTAGGGATTATTTGTTGATCCAAACCCTCAGTGATTTGATAATGACCCTTTCTTATACTTAGTGAAAATTGTAAGTAAACAATATGTATCAGAGTTTCACTATCGCTGATAAGTACTAAGATCTTCCAGTACCGCTGATAGGAACTCTTGTTGTTTAGATTAAACATTCAGCGAAACTGTTCATCATTAATGTTGAGTCTGTTCAGTCATTATGATGATCGCTGATAAGTTAGTTGTTTACTTATGATCCCTGAAGACAAGTTTCACGTCAACAAAGGTTCTACGCTGAAGTCGAAGATCAAGCTCAAGAACCAGCGACAAGCCTCCTAATGAACTGATGCGGATCAGCGAAGACTCAGATTTGTCCACTCAACGTGAAGTATCAAGTACAAGACTTCAGCTATCGCTGAACTTTATCATCTGCTGAATAGTAAATGATAATCGCTAAATCAACGAAAGCTGATCATGAAGTCCTCCGTACAAAGTACTTTTGTCTTAACCACCCTTGCACGCCTCCGTACGAAATGTCAGAAAAGAACCTCCGAAAATCTGAAATCGTACAACCACTCTGATACTACACTGTTCATCCTTACGGCTACTAAGGTTGTCAACAAAAGTCAATGACATGCAACTAACCAGCTGATGACACGTGTAAAGTATATACTGAATTGCATTAAATGCATGCAGTATATAAAGAGATGAACTCACTTCTTTTGAAGTAACTTGCTAACTCTGGACAAGTTCAAATCTCTTATCTCAGATAGGTTATTATTAGTAATTTCCTTATCTCTCTTAGTGCAAGAAACCTTAGTGTTCCAACTTGTTTAGATTTAGGTTTATCCTTAATCTTGTTTCCGCAACAAGCTGTAAATTGTTAATGATTTATCAATAAACAATTTAGAAAAGTAAAAATCTGTGTGTTTGTATTCAACCCCCCCCCCCTTCTACAAACTTGTATAGGCCTTCGGGACCAACATTATTTGACGTATTTTCCCAACTTGCCTAAGAGGTGTAAATGTTCGGATGACGATAGTGGACCGGAGAGATTTGGAGGGGTACGAGTCGAGACGTCGAATGCCGACTGAGTCATGCACAAAGTTTATTTTGAAAATAAATTGCATTAACTAATTCTTGTGTATCCAATCCTTTTATGGATTGTGTTTTGGAATTTTGGGAAATGTTCAGCACACACGAAATCTCGAATTATGGTTTTGAAAGTAGATGAAATCGTTTTATCACGGGAGTTGCAAACTTTGTTAGAATTTGTTTCATTTCGTAATTTTCCAACGGTTCTTTCGGGTAAGATGATATCCGTGTTTTGTGGTGTTTAAAATGTTGGGCAAGTGACTACGGCTTGTGACTTTAACATTGGAACTCCTCCACATATGTTTAGAGTTGAGACGGAAAGTTACATTCCACGATATCTGTATAAAACTAATTGAGTGATTTGGGTAAAATGAGTTTTGTTTTACGGCATGTTGAGTCGTGTGGGTTTAATTTCACGAGGTGCATATCTTATTTGTTTATGTGACCATTTGGGGAAATCTTGGAAATCAATTTAAAGAACCCCACCTTTTGAGATTTTATGAGGTTTTAGTCGATATTTGCAAATGATGGAAACGGATTGGTTTCTATCTTTAAGTTTGAAACCTGCACAAGACCGTTGTGTTTTATCAAAAATATATTTGTAAACCGTTTCATCGTTTTGTATGACTAGCCGACGCGCGTAAAAATTTGTTGGTGAACTCTGTGCCACGACATTTTATGTTTAAAAAGAGAAATTTTGGGGTCAAATGTCGTGGAACTGATTTTGAAATTATGTGCACACTTTTGTCGCACCCGGTGTAAGGTCGAGCGGTTACTTTAAGTACATGTCATGAGTCAATCCATACTAGAACCGTGACGGTTCATTTTTAAAGAAATTAATTATTTCGCTTTGCGTTTTATGAGTAAACTGAGCTGCAACGGAATGATTTTCAACATGAATTTCTTATGTGGGACGAGCGTGTCCATTTTTGTGTAACTACCGACCTGGTAACAGTAGTTTTGTTGCATACGATCTTTTTGAAATGAAAAATCTTGACGTTGAAAATATTTTGTAAATGATTTTGTAAACCAATTGGGAAATGCGCTTTTAAGTGCTATGTGTCACTTTGAGAATTTAAAGAGTGTGAGTCCTTTTGGAAAAACTCTTTTGTTTAACCCGTGTTGAGTTTGGGACTAATGTTGATTTTAGAGTATTGCTTGCTTAAACTTTATTTAAACGCGTTTTGACCGACGTATGGGTCTAGCAAGCGTGGAGCATTGTGCTCGGTCTTGACTTTGAGATAGTCACGGGTCAATTGCACGGTTTAAATGGCTCGATGGGGAGTCTTGTTGATGGGTTATTTTGTTGCACAGTTTTGCACTTATTGCACGTTGAGCATTTGCATGTTGGGTGAGTGAGTCATTCCGGGATAGGCATGTTGTTGGTAGACTGCTTTGCATTGGATCCTTGGTCACGTCAGTCAGTCGTTGGTAATGGTCGGTTGGGTATCTCGGGGTGGGACTCCGGTATTCATGTGTTATGACTTTGACTTTCCAGTAGGCACTAAGAGGATATAGTCTTGAGACGTACCTGGGAGGTAGACGTTAAGGTATATCTTGATACGTTGTAACTAGGCTTCGTAGAGCGAGTGTAGAGGATAAGTAGACGGTGGAAGGTTGGGTATTTCACGCGTGTTGGTAATGTAGGCCGAATAGTATCGGTTAAGGGATTGATGCCCTTTGTAATTAAGAGCATAAATGCGCAGTAACCTTTTTGAGGTAAATAGTATATTTAGGTGTCGACTTTTGGGCTTGAAGCCAAACACCTTTAGTGTAATTGGAGAATCGTAGCCGATTTTAAGGAAATTATGTTGATGGTAGTAGTAACCCTGAGATGTTTGCTTGTGGTGAATGGCTATGGTGGAATGACCTTCGTGGGTGATTATAAATTCACTGGTGTGATGATTTATGAGAAATAAATTTTGGGAGGCTATTAGAACTCGTGAAAGTTAATCGACAGTAATGGTAGGAATGATCGGATTCGAGTATCCTGTAGAGTATATTGGTGAGCACCTTTAGAATGGTTGGAGCTTGAAAGTTGAATCGGGATGTATGGAACATCTAAGGTTGGGAGGCAACCGAAGTCGTTTGACTAGGAATGAATCCAGTGGTTGGAGTGTTCTTCCGATCATAATTTTCAGTGTCCTTGAAGGAGTTTTGTTAGTAACAAAAGTATTCGAGAATTTCTAGACGGGGTGAGAAATTTAGATTCTAGTTGAGGAAAGTCCAGTGGCCGCACCGAAGGGGTTCGAGTGGACGTGGGAACCCGAAGCAGAGATGCGCGAGAACTATTCCGGGATATTCGCCGGTCTAGACTTCGAGGACGAAGTCTAATCCAAGTGGGGGAGAGTTGTAAAGCCCGTAACCCGGTACGTAATTTTTTTTTTAAGTTTTATTTAACGTGGTTTCCGTTAGCGGGGTTAGACGTTTTGGGCCTAATTGTCATATATGTCAAAATTTTGGTTAGTTGCGAGAAGGAATTAGTTGAGGGACCATTTGTGTCAAGGGCCAAAACATAACATAGTTTCGGCCCATGCAACCCAAGAACCGAAACCCATATTATTTTTTATGTTTGGTGTCGTGACTTAGAAGCAAAGAAGAAGTAAGAATAGAAAAAACTAAACCCTACGGCTTTTCCCCCCTCCCCTTTTGTTGTCGTCGGCCGGAGAAAGAAAGAGAGAGAGAGAGAGAGAGAGAGAGAGAGAGAGAGAGAGAAACCGAGAGAGAAAGAGAGCAAGAGTAGAGAGGAGGAGATAGGTAGTTTCCGGCGTGAGAGAACCACCGTCGGGTTCGGTCGGAAAGGTAGAGGAAGAAGGTCGCGTCAAGGTAAGTATCCCTTTCGTTTTGATTAATGTTTTCTTCGTCGGAAAATGGTAAACCGCCACCACCACCGCCGCAGCCACGGCTGCCGGCGGTAGGGCCGCCGCTGCACGCCGCCGGGTGACGGCAGGGGGGGTGCGTGTATGTGCGGGTGTGTGGGTGTGTGCGGGTGTGAGGTTGCGGGTGAGTAGGGACGGGCGGTGTTGAGAGGTTTCGTCGAGGGTGTTACCGAAACCACCGTCGCCGCCGTCAGCCACCACCACCACCGGAGGCGGCAGTGGGTGGTGCATGGCTGTTGTCCAGCCTAGGTTAACCTTTATTCAGAAACTAGTATGCCTTCTGGGTCTGTTTGGGTTAAGCTATGGCTTAATGGGTTAATAAGCATTATTTGTCATTTCATGTGAATTACACAGTTTCTGCCACTGTTTTGGGAAAGCCATAACTTTCTATAGGGACATCGTATTGGGGTGAAATCAGTGCCAAAAGCTCCCATTCTGAGTCTAGTAAGTTTCTTATGTTTTATAGAAAAACCAGTTCGGACCATAGCTAGTGTCAAATTTCTGTTTTGTACTGAAAGGTCCTGTTTTTTCACTGTGCTGCAAGTCGGTTTTGTAAAATCCATAGTAAATTGTAGAAAAATCGTTAGAGCGCGTGCGATATGTCCCTGGAACCCTAAGACATGGGACTTTGTAATTATGGAAAAATATTTCTGGATTTATCAGTTTATAAGGGGTTAAACAGGTCCCGAACAGACCTGTGTGTTGAGAGTAAAAACTGGAAAATGTATTTTATAATTTAGTAGTCGTGGCTTTGGGTTGGGGCGTCACGTTGACATTTGTTAACACTTATTTAGGTGGAAAAAGGTGAGCTGGTGTTGGCCGGTTCGTGTTGCTGTTGAGGACATAAGCTTTGCTTTTGAGGTGAGTTCTCTCACTATATAGGATGGGAATTATATTTGTGTTACTATAGCTCGAGTGTGATGGTTATTATTGTTTGTTGATATTATTGTGTTATGGGGTATATATAATTGTGTATATATATTGAACTGTGATTGATGTACTTCTTGATGGTTGTTCCAAGAAGTATATGTGTTGTATGATGAGTTGCGATTATATCTTCTTGATGGTCGTTCCAAGAAGTATAAGGCTTATTATTAAGTGTGATATATTTTCTTGATGGTTGTTCCAAGAAGTATATGTGTTTGTATAATAAGTTGCGATTATATCTTCTTGATGGTCGTTCCAAGAAGTATAAGGCTTATTATTAAGTGTGATATATTTTCGTGATGGTTGTTCCAAGAAGTATATGTGTTTGTATAATGAGTTGCGATTATATCTTCTTGATGGTTGTTCCAGGAAGTATAAGGCTTATTATTAATCGTGATATATTTTCTTGATGGATGTTCCAAGAAATATATGTGCTGGTATGTTTAAGGGTGATGCTGATATAATTGCGATCCTATATATGGTTTGAATTCACTAAGTCGTTGTGCTTACCCCCCCCCCCTATAAAACTACTGTTTCAGGTGCTAGCGGCAGTCGGGCTTGACGTTACACACTGGCATGCTGTTGAAGTCTTTTATCTTTTTTATTTAAAGAAAAATGATGTTATGTTAATTCCGTTGCGTAAACTATTCTGGTTACTTTTATAAACGAGATCTTTTGTTAAACAGTTGTTGAAATCCAGATTCTTATGGATTATTGTTTATGAAATGTTGTTACAAAAAGTTTAAATAAATTGTAATTTTCGGGACGTTACAATTCATGAATCTATGTGTTTCAAAAAAAAATCCATAGCTTTATGTCAAGCAAATTTACGTTATGTGTGAGCAAGTGAATCAGATTCATGAATTCTGTTTGATGAAACTGATGCTAGATTCATGAATTCTGTTTGATGAAAATGATGCTAGATTCATGATTCTAATGTGATTTAAATTCATGTGTGGTCTTATACATGATCCCATATTCAGGGTATGTTGTTTTTTTGTAAAAAGAATCCATGCATTCTGAATAGAAACTATGTTTTTTATTTTGCTTTATTATCATTAACTAATATAGAACGAACTTAATAAAAAGTATACATAATTCTCATGTTCACAATTCATGAAACAACAGCAACGGCAATGGAAGTTGACGTACAACATGTCAACAATGTTCGGCGATCAAGGAAAAGAAAAGGTACTAAGTGACACAATAAAGTTTTTAAATTTATTATTGCAAATCTGTTGATAGTATATTTACTAACAAATTGATGACAATATGTTTATTGGGTAGATACCAAAATTGATTCAGAATACATGAACGTGAAGGGGGTTGAGTTACTGATGGAAGATTTGAAAGTCACGGAAAAGGAAGGAGAGAAAGGTACAACACGTGGTTGACAAATCCATATTATCAGTAACCTTTTATAAAAGTTACTAGTAGTCTACCAAATTATGTAGTCTGGTTATAACATAGGGAAAATGTGCTAACCAACTTATTGGTGCAGGACCAAAATCTGCAAGAGGTGTGGACCAAGAACATGATTCAGATCTGAACAAACGCAAACGTACATCCATACTGACTCTTTAACTATGAATTTGTTAACTAATAACAAAACCAACTTTATTTATTATGGAATAAATATAAAAAATAGTATATGAGGAATGTTACTAATCACATCTTTTTGTCAGAACGGAAAGTTGATCCTACAAGTAACTCTAGAAGAACCAGGAGCCATACAGGGGGGATGATGGGTATGAATACACCACAACCAAAGGAAAACCCTGATGTTGAAGCTGAGGGATCAAACGGAAAAACAAGTACGCTGAATTTTTGAACTTTTTGCAAGTTTTTTTACGACTTACAATTTACATGACTTATATATCAAATAGTGAATTATAATGCAAAAATAAATGATTAAACAGGCCATCAAAAATCAGCAAGGAGTAGCAGGATAAAAACAAAACTACAGAGATCAAGTCAGCATATAAAGGAGAAATTAAATATGAAGCGAAATCACCAGAATTCAGTTTCCCGATTGAGACGAGGCTTGGAAGTACTAAGAACAAGGACATCACCAAAAGCTTTGCATGACACCGTTGTTGCGTTGAACAGTGCCCAAAAGGAGACAATTAAAAAGATGGGATTAGGGTCATTACTGTGTATGGAAATCGATAGGGTGCCATCAAATCTTGGGTTCTTCCTTGTAGATAATCTTGACACCACAGAAATGGGAATAAGAGTAACTAATGGAGTTCTTCCGGTTACGGTAGAGTCAATCCACAAGTTAACAGGTTTACCAACGGGAGGGATAGATATACTCGCTGAGAATGATGTACCCAATAATCAAAACCTTATCTCGGTCTGGAAAAAACAATTCAAAGTCCCTAAGATAAGACCGAAGCATGTCGTCGACCTAATCAGTGAAAATGAAGATTATGGTTTCCATTTCAAAATCAATTTCCTGGTACTGTTTGTGAACTTGATGATTGAAAGTAATAGTATGGGAACTGTGAACTTGAATTTCCTATCTAAAATAAAGAGCGAAGACATGATTGGAAAGGTCGATTGGTGCAAGTTTATGTACGAGAAAGTGAAGACAAGCTAGCAAAGACGGCGAAGAGATAATTTGTTATGTTTCTACTCAGGACCATTGACATACCTCGCGGTTAGTTTTAATATTTAATTTACAATTTCGATTTAATGAATTTACACCACAGACTGTAATGACAATTCTTTTACTCTTGAAGCTACTGTACGTGGACTCAACTTTGAGTGCAAGTGATGACGTTGACAACAAGGGCATGGCAATACATGTTTGGAATATGGGGATGCTTAAGAAAAGGGTGAGGATAGAATTACGAGACGGAGGATTCGGGTTGCTTCCATTAAAGGGTAATGGGAATTCAGGAAATGAAGGTGTGAATAATTCTTTGAAAGCGAACGATGCAAACTTGGGAGGGAATGAAGCCGATTCATCAAAGACAACGAAAAATAATAATGATGTATCGAAAATTAATGCAACCATGCACGATGGCTCAAACATGACAGATGCGAAGTTAACTGAGGCCAACGTGGAAAGTGAAAAGGCAACTGGTCCATCAAAAAGGGTAATAAGCTGATTTCATTAGATATTTATATAAAATGGTCTAAAAACTAAATTGTCATTTTATTTTCAGGATTTGATAAAGGAGATACAAGATAAGATATCAAGACTAATAGCACTGAAGGTTGGTGTGGACTTTGATATAGAGAATGGGCTGGAAAAATACAAAGATGATGCAGAACTCATTTCACTACAAAAAGAGGTGAGTTCACTATTCACACATGACTCGAAGAGCGGATACGCAGCAGATGCACAAGGAAATGCATCACCACAGGGAAATGAATCAAATTGGCTTGTGTTAAGACAAAAGGAAAATGAACTGAATGAAAAGATGTGGAACAGTCCAACATTCCTAAAGGAACTTGACGAGTCCGTGAGGTTGTCTGTGGAGAAATCTAATTGTAAGAAATCACTGGACACCATGAAACCTCTTAACTTTGATGATGAGGTTACAACACCAAAATGTGTGGGGACGGGAATGTTCATTAGTTCAAGTAATGATGCATCCGGTTTGGTAGCGAAAAGTAATGAAGGAAACACACATAAACATACAAATACCATAGATCCACTTGATTTTGATCTGGGATTCAGTCCAGTTAAGCACACAGTTCCAATTAGTATGGAGAAGGCTGTTAGAATAGCAACGATACCATCTGAAGCTAAGGGTAAAGATAAGGTTATAGAACCAAAGAAAGAGTGCAAAGAGTTAATGAGGGAAGACTATAGTTTTCCGTACCTACAAAGACAAGAGGATAACAACGTGATGGCCAGAGCTTCGAAAAGAACCATCAGACCAGGGGACCACTTGAAATCACCGTGCGTGGTTTGCGTAGTTGTAATAACCAGGTATTTTATCTAATTGCAAATTTGAGAAATTTTATAAGTATTTATTTTAGTATCCTATGGAGTTAGGAGTTAAGGGATAAGTTTTAATTTTTAATTGGAAGTTTGGGGGTAAGTCTTGCCAAATGAGTAAAGCCTAGGGTCTATTTGGTCTTTTTACCAAACCCCATCACCACCGCCACTTTTATTCCTTTAGGAGGAGGTGTCCTCTCTTTAGATAACATTAGCATTTTATCAAGAACAAGGTGTGTGTGTGTATTTTCGGTGAGATAGAAAAGAGAGAAATTGAAGAAAGGTTAAGAAGGAGAGGAAATCGAAGAATCTGCAGCTGGGTTTAGAAATCTATCCAAGAGAAACCAAGGTAATAATCCATATAATCTTTACTTTTATGTATAGGAAGTTTTTACAAGAGTTTTGAAGTGGGTTTTGATGATTTATGAATGTTTTGGGAAATCTAAGCTTAAGGTTAGGTTATGTTCATAGTCTTAAACATATCTGCACCTTTACAGCAACATGCATAGACTAAAAGTATGATTTCTGGGTTTTTAGGATGAACAGTGAACTGAGACATTCAACAAAGTCGCAATGGTTGATTGCGACATTCAACGAAGTCGCAATGGTTGATTGCGATTTGGCTTTGAAGTCGCAATGGTCTATTGCGACTTGGTTTGGAATCGCAGTAGTTAATTGCGATTTGGGTTTGGATTCGCAATAGTTGATTGCGACTTGGGGTTGGAATCGCAATAGTGGGTTGCGATTTGGGATGAAGTCGCAGTAGTTGATTGCGACTTAGCACTATGCATTGTGATTCTAATTTACTTTTAGTAGGTTGCGACTTGAGTCGAGGATTTCATAAGTTTAGTTTTAAAAAAAGATATTTGGTATTTTGTGTGATTTCAGATTCTGTGAAGGATTGACATACGTGATAATTAACTTGGAAAGACTTTGGTGATAAACAAAACAGGTGAGTTTTACTTTAAAGTATTTTTACTGGAATACATTATATGGATAACAAATACTTGATAAATTGTATGAATGTGTCATACGTGGGTGATTATAATATATTGAGATATTATAATTACGTGAGTATTATATGAGAATATAATACGTGGTCGGGCTTTGGACCGGTGTGTTAAATTGGCTCGCAACCAATAAATTTGGCCATTGGTGGAGAGATAAGGTGGGATGAGACAGGTATGATGCACAAATCTTGGTTGGTATTAATTTACGTGTGATATATGTGTATTCATATAAAGAGTATTTTATATAAATGAATTTTTATTGATTTCCAAATGTCAGGGATTTACTCACTAGACCCTTAGGTCTAACCCTCATTTTCTGTTTAAAAAATATGTATTCCAGGTGGTGATTCCAGTAAGACTAAGTGATTAGAATACTTGGTGAATAGCTTTTTGAGGAAGATGATCGTTATGAAGTTGTGGATGCTCGCGTACTTATAACTGTGTTATTAGTTATTATGTTATCTAAATAGGATCAAGTTTGTAATGAATTTTTATATTGATTAGTCAGACTTTGGGACCAAATGTGCAATATGAATTACTTTTGTTGAAAACATGTTATGAATTATATGTTATATGTATATTTGGATTGTGGGTTGTTACAGATGGTATCAGAGCCCTAGTTTAACGGATTTAGGTATTAGTATCTGTACCTAGACTTAAACTGCATGTGAAGTAGGATGTCCCTATTATTTTAGAACCTGGGGATGTTAAGTATAAAAGGTAGAAGGAACATCATGTAAGGTAATTTCAGATTACACCTGGCCAGTGTAATTATGATCTTACAGGTACATGTTTGAACTGGAGTACCTTGTTATATGGGGTATGTGCTTATGTGTATATTAACTTTGTTCGAATCCACAGAATGGCAAGCGGCACTAGACAAAGGAATCAGGGAAGAGGAAGGAATTCGAGTGGAGAGAATCCACCAATAGGAACAGGGGGAAGAGGAGGAGATCGTGGTAGAGGCAGAACCGGAAGGGGAACTGGGGGCCGAACTGGAGGTAGAACACAATCGCATGGTACAGAGTTTGTTACACGGGATGATCTGACTGCTGAAATGGGGAGATTACAGGATAGCATACAAGCCATGTTCGAACGTAATCGTCATAATGGAACTGAAAGATCAAATCCGGAACATGAAGTTGAGATGCCAATTACTGCTACTGTTTTACCGGTAAGGAAAAGGTGTGACTATAAAATGTTTCTTAGTTGCAAGCCCCCTACATACTCAGGAGATTGGGATCCGGTAAAAGCTATGAGATGGCTGAAAGAAATAGAGGCTATCTTCAAAACGTGTAAATGTGCTGAAGAAGATAAAGTACTTTATGGTACGGCAATGCTAAAAGGTGATGCTCTGTATTGGTGGGAGGCTCATATAGAATCGAGAGGAGCGGATATATACTCTACTTTTTCATGGGAGGAATTCGTGTTAGCTTTCACAACACACTTCTGTCCACAAGCTGCTGTCAGACAATTGGAGGAAGAATTTATGAATCTACAGCAAGGGAATTTGTCAGTCAGAGACTATACTGCACGATTTTTAGAAAAATCTCGTTTTGCAGGATATTATGTTGCTACAGAAAAGATGAAAATGGAGAGATTTATTTATGGGTTGAATTCAGAAGTCCGGAGACTAGTGACTGTAACAAGGCCAGATACTTTTACAGCTGCGGTGGATGCTGCAGAAAATGTAGAACGAGATAATAAAAGGGATGCCGGAGATAAGAGCTTGGGAAAAAGGAAATGGGAAGGACCATCACAGGATTCAAGGAAGCCTAGATTTCAGAGGTTCGATAACCGTCCGTCGTTTCGACCAGCGAAAAGACCATGTCCGAGATGTAATCGCTACCATCAGGGAAATTGTCAAGTGGAGTCTCGGGTTTGTTTTAAGTGTGGGAAAACCGGTCATGTTGTTAAAGATTGTCGATTAACACGGTTTTGCTTTTTGTGCAATTCACCGGATCACCTCTAATCAGATTGTCCACGAGGTAGAATACAACAAGGGGGTACATCCGGGAAACCAACCATTACTAGACCAGTAGTCCCAAGAATAGAACCGCCGAAAACGAGGGGTCGTACATTCCAAATGACAGCTAAAGAGGCGGAGGAAACTCCGGATGTGGTCACAGGTACATTTTCATAAACTCCACGCGTGCTAAAGTGTTATTTGATTCTGGTGCAAATCAATCTTTTGTGTCTCCCTCCTTTGCTGCTCACATGCATTTAGAGCCTAAAATGTTAAAACATGCTTTATTAGTAGATACTACAAATGATAGCCAGGTGGCAGTTAAAGAAGTTTTTGATCGTTGCATGATAAATATAGAGGGGTGTGGAGTACCGATACAACTATTTCCAATAGCTTTGATTGAATTTTATGTGGTAGTAGGAATGGATTGGTTAGCTGAGAATCAGGCTAACATAGTTTGTGATAAGAAAATAATCAATGTCGTTTTACCTGATAAGAGATCAGTAGTGATTTATGGAGATCGTAAGAATCATCAGTCCAGTCTTAAATCTATGGTAAAAGCCCGTAAGTGTGTCAACAAGGGTTGCTCTAGTTATTTAGCTTATGTGATAGACAGTAGGCCTGAAAAGATTAAGCTGGAGGATATTTCTATCGTTAGTGAATATCCAGAAGTTTTCCCTGAAGACTTGAATAGTCTTCCTCCTGTTAGACAAGTAGAATTTGGTATTAACTTAATCCCAGGAGCCGCTCCTATCGCTCGTGCGCCATACCGATTAGCACCTCCAGAGATGAAAGAAATGATGGCACAACTTCAAGACTTGTCTGATAAGGGCTTCATCAGACCCAGCTCTTCGCCGTGGGGTGCACCAGTTCTATTTGTGAAAAAGAAAGACGGTTCAATGAGAATGTGTATCGACTACCGAGAGCTGAACAAGCGCACGATCAAGAACAAGTATCCACTTCCCAGAATTGATGACCTCTTCGATCAATTAGTTGGAGCTTGTTACTTCTCCAAGATTGATCTCAGATCTGGCTACCATCAGTTGAAGGTTAAGGAAGAAGACGTTCTGAAGACTGCTTTTCGTACGAGGTACGGTCACTACGAATTTTTGGTGATGCCCTTCGGACTAACGAACGCTCCGGCCGCTTTTATGGATCTAATGAATCGGGTATGTAAGCCTTATCTCGATAAATTTGTCATTGTGTTTATCGATGATATACTTATTTATTCTCGATCCAAAGAGGATCACGCACAACACCTTCGTTTGATTCTAGAGTTGTTAAAGAAAGAGAAGTTATATGCTAAATTTTCGAAGTGTGAATTCTGGCTACGAGAAGTTCAGTTTTTGGGTCATGTAGTTTCAGAGAAGGGTATACAAGTTGATCCAGCGAAAGTGGAAGCAATTGAAAAATGGGAACCGCCGAAGACGGCAACCGAAGTACGTAGTTTTCTGGGTCTAGCTGGATACTATCGGAAATTTATAAAAGACTTTTCTCGAATCGCGACGCCATTGACTAAGCTGACTCGGAAGAATCTAAAGTTTGAATGGAAAGCAGAACAGGATGAGGCATTCAGAATATTGAAGGAGAAACTCTGCAGCGCGCCGATATTAGCATTGCCAGAAGGTTCCGATGATTTTGTGGTCTACAGTGATGCTTCTAAACTGGGATTGGGATGTGTACTTATGCAACATGGAAAGGTGATTGCCTGTGCTTCCCGTCAACTAAAGGATCATGAAAAACAATATCCTACTCATGATATGGACCTAGCAGCAGTTGTCTTCGCGTTGAAAATTTGGAGGCATTATCTTTATGGTTCTAAATGCCAAATTTTTACTGACCATAAGAGTCTCCAACATCTTTTCGATCAGAAGGAACTGAATATGAGGCAAAGAAGATGGTTGGAATTAGTAAATGATTATGATTGTGAAATCCTTTATCACCCCGGGAAGGCGAACGTGGTAGCAGATGCACTAAGTCGTCAAGAAAGAAGTGGAACGATAAAAAGCGATATCGCTACGAGCTGAACTCCTTCCAAATATCTTTGACGAATTACTGAAGTGCCAAATAGATGCTTATCAGGAAGAAAGTTTGAAATCAGAACGGTTAGTGGGAATATCAGCATTGCTTGGGAAAGATGACCGTGGGTTATTGTGTATGGGGAACAGAACTTGGGTGCCTCGTTTGGGTAGATTACGTGATCGTGTACTACAAGAGGCTCATCAATCTCGATTTTCTATTCATCCAGGTACAAATAAAATGTATGGAGATTTGAAACAATTCTATTGGTGGCCGGGAATGAAGAGAAGTATTGCTAAGTATGTGGAAGAGTGTACTACTTGCAAGAAAGTAAAGATTGAACATCAGAAGCCGTTTGGTCAGTTACAACGACTAGATATACCAATGTGGAAATGGGATCAGATCACTACTGATTTTATTACCAAGTTACCTAGAACTTCAAAGGGATTCGATTCTATTTGGGTGATTGTGGATAGATTGACGAAGTCTGCTCATTTCTTACCGATAAAAGAAATTAATTCCTTGGAACGTTTGGCCAAATTGTACATTAATGAAATAGTAACCCGACATGGAGTTCCAATCTCGATTATCTCTGATCGAGATAGTCGTTTTACTTCCAGATTCTGGAGAAGCTTTCAAAAAGAGATGGGAACGCAGATAAAGTTGAGTACAGCGTATCATCCTCAGACTGACGGGCAGAGTGAAAGAACAATCCAGACTTTAGAAGACATGCTTCGGGCTTGTATAGTTGATTTTGGGGGATCGTGGGATAAACATTTGCCTTTGATAGAATTTACCTACAACAACAGTTATCATTCCAGCATTCAAGCGACACCGTTTGAAGTACTATATGGTAGAAAATTCCGAATGCCTCTGTGTTGGAATGAAGTGGGGGAGAAACAATTAGCAGGACCAGAAATAGTACAATTAACAGCAGATAAAATTACCCAGATTCGGGACAGATTAAAAGTGGCTCAAGACAGACAGAAAAGTTATGCAGATCGACGCCGGAAGCCGTTAGAGTTCCAAGTCGGGGAATTTGTGATGTTGAAAGTCTCGCCCTGGAAAGGAGTCGTATGTTTTGGGAAGCAAGGTAAACTTAGTCCAAGGTATATCGGGCCGTTTTCAATTACGGAAAGGATCGGCGAAGTAGCTTACAGATTGGATCTTCCGCCGGAATTAAGCAGGATTCACAATGCGTTTCATGTATCAAATTTTTGAAAGTGTTTGGTTACACCAGATCAGGCAGTCTCTCTACCAGATATCCAGGTTGACGAAAAGTTGAACTATGTGGAGGAACCGGAAGCTATAGTTGATCACAAAGTCAAAGTATTGAGGAACAAAGAGATCAGACAGGTAAAGGTTCAATGGAAACATCATAGAGGGCAGGATGCGACGTGGGAATCAGAGTCGGATATGAGAGCCAAATACCCTCATCTTTTCACTTAACTGAATTCCGGGACGGAATTCTTTTAAGGGGGGGATGTTGTAATAACCAGGTATTTTATCTAATTACAAATTTGAGAAATTTTATAAGTATTTATTTTAGTATCCTATGGAGTTAGGAGTTAAGGACTTAAGGGATAAGTTTTAATTTTTAATTGGAAGTTTGGGGGTAAGTCTTGCCAAATGAGTAAAGCCTAGGGTCTATTTGGTCTTTTTACCAAACCCCATCACCACCGCCACTTTTATTCCTTTAGGAGGAGGTGTCCTCTCTTTAGATAACATTAGCATTTTATCAAGAACAAGGTGTGTGTGTGTGTGTATTTTCGGTGAGATAGAAAAGAGAGAAATTGAAGAAAGGTTAAGAAGGAGAGGAAATCGAAGAATCTGCAGCTGGGTTTAGAAATCTATCCAAGAGAAACCAAGGTAATAATCCATATAATCTTTACTTTTATGTATAGGAAGTTTTTACAAGAGTTTTGAAGTGGGTTTTGATGATTTATGAATGTTTTGGGAAATCTAAGCTTAAGGTTAGGTTATGTTCATAGTCTTAAACATATCTGCACCTTTACAACAACATGCATAGACTAAAAGTATGATTTATGGGTTTTTAGGATGAACAGTGAACTGAGACATTCAACGAAGTCGCAATGGTTGATTGCGACATTCAACGAAGTCGCAATGGTTGATTGCGATTTGGCTTTGAAGTCGCAATGGTCTATTGCGACTTGGTTTGGAATCGCAGTAGTTAATTGCGATTTGGGTTTGGAATCGCAATAGTTGATTGCGACTTGGGGTTTGAATCGCAATAGTGGGTTGCGATTTGGGATGAAGTCGCAGTAGTTGATTGCGACTTAGCACTATGCATTGCGATTCTAATTTACTTTTAGTAGGTTGCGACTTGAGTCGAGGATTTCATAAGTTTAGTTTTAAAAAGAGATATTTGGTATTTTGTGTGATTTCAGATTCTGTGAAGGATTGACATACGTGATAATTAACTTGGAAAGACTTTGGTGATAAACAAAACAGGTGAGTTTTACTTTAAAGTATTTTTACTGGAATACATTATATGGATAACAAATACTTGATAAATTGTATGAATGTGTCATACGTGGGTGATTATAATATATTGAGATATTATAATTACGTGAGTATTATATGAGAATATAATACGTGGCCGGGCTTTGGACCGGTGTGTTAAATTGGCTCGCAACCAATAAATTTGGCCATTGGTGGAGAGATAAGGTGGGATGAGACAGGTATGATGCACAAATCTTGGTTGGTATTAATTTACGTGTGATATATGTGTATTCATATAAAGAGTATTTTATATAAATGAATTTTTATTGATTTCCAAATGTCAGGGATTTACTCACTAGACCCTTAGGTCTAACCCTCATTTTCTGTTTTAAAAATATGTATTCCAGGTGGTGATTCCAGTAAGACTAAGTGATTAGAATACTTGGTGAATAGCTTTTTGGGGAAGATGATCGTTATGAAGTTGTGGATGCTCACGTACTTATAACTGTGTTATTAGTTATTATGTTATCTAAATAGGATCAAGTTTGTAATGAATTTTTATATTGATTAGTCAGACTTTGGGACCAAATGTGCAATATGAATTACTTTTGTTGAAAACATGTTATGAATTATATGTTATATGTATATTTGGATTGTGGGCTGTTACAGTAGTGGACTTCAACGTGACGACGGAAGACGATAAAGTACATGATTGGGCAGTCGCAATGTTCGGAAGCAAGTTGTAAGTATTATTCAACCTTACTTAGTATATTCATTAAATTATATAGCTTTAATAATAATACATGAATACACATTATATGAGGTCAAATATACTGGGATTTGATAACATGATTCTTGAACAACTGATGTGGTTTCTGAAAACCATCAATGAATATGTATCATACTTACAGGGAATCGAGCATTTGGTAATTATACAACATAATCATGAATCTGACAACATTGATGAATCTGAACACAGTCCATGAATCTTAAAGAATGTAAACTCATGACTCTGAACAAAAAGAGAATAATAATATTATATTATCATAAATCTGTTCACAAATAGATGAATCTTATTAATATATAATCACTATCAACTTGTCTATGTCAGTGACGCAGTGTTTAGTGCAATTAACTGCACCAACATAACCAGGACAGGAATGGAGTCACTGGTTGTGGGAAATATGTCTGTTGACACATCGGTAATCAACGGGTGGGCATCGATACTGAACTTTGAGGAGCGACTGAGAAGCAGGAACTCACCAAGACGCTACTTTTTCAGAATAGATATAATGGTAACAAGATTATTTCATTTTAAATGCATTCATATACAAATTATGGTGTTACTAAGTTTGTATGACAGATGGATCATATGCTGCGTGCACGATGCTACAACATTGACGAGCAGTACAAGGTTTTCAAATAGGCATTAGTTTCAACGACAAGGCATTCCCAAGGTCATTTATACAAGTTAAAGGATATAGATCTGGTATGAATAATGTTAATTGTAATTGGAATAATCATGAATTATAGTTGATCAAACTCAACATATATAACTTAAATACTTATTCACGGGCCTTCTTCCCGATGTTGGATGGTGCATACTATTATCTTGTGGTAATCAACCTAAAAGCACCATCGTTTATCATACTAGACAATAGGAAATGGAAACAATACAAAGGAGAAGCGCTAAAAAAAAGATACGGTGGAATCACAGACGTATTGGTAATATTAAATGACCTTGTAATAGTTTTAAAGTTGGTTTAGGGTTCAAATATGAATGTTTTAATGACAGGGTTATTATTGAAACATTGCAGCAAAGAATGGTGGTGAAGCACTTGTACACTGTTGATCATGGATCTGCACAACAACTTCTCGCGGTAGAACAGGAACGGTTGGAGATGGATTGGCAAACAAGTCACAACACTCATGACAATGGAGTGTTCATGATGCGGAGCATGGAGACCTTTATGGGGGATGTAAGGTGTTGGAAGCCTGGATTCATGGAAGAAGGTCAATGACAAACAAATCAGTTGGCTGATCTGCGGAAAAGGTACACAACCAAAATAGCAAAGCATGGCCAAAATCTAAAAAGGGATGCTATTCTTAAGGAGGTCACAAGAATCACAGACATGGTTGCCGATATCAAGAACGAGCTCATTCGGCAGGCAGTCGATAGTCGTTGGGAACGACTTTGATCACGTTTCTTCGTTTGATAAAATACTTTAAATGCATGCTATTATACTTTTGATGTTTTGATGTTTTTGCTTGATGCATTAATTTGAATTACGGTGAACTATTATGGATTTGTTCTTTTGGTTTGCTATGATACTTTTGGTTTTAAATAATCTAAAAGGATAATTGGATGTTGAAAATCATGGTTGGTTTTGCTATATATATATTGATGATGCTATTCAATTTGTGGATTAATGGACATCTGGAGTGTCTCCATTGAATACTTGGAACATTCAAGCATTGAAGCAAATAAAAATTGATTCATGAATGCAAGATACACACACATTTGTGTAAACATTGCAATGATTCAAAAAGATAATAAACCATTTGAACGAGTTTAGTTAAGATTCATTAACTGATTAACCAAAAAAATTACATAAATCAAACAACTTAACAGTAACCAAACAACTAAACATCTTGATAACTCAATCATACTGATTCAAAAATTCATAACTATTATTTTTTTAAATGTAACATACTAAACTAGCCACAAGATGATAATCTTGTTTACTTGTTTAACTAGAAGATTCAAATAACGCAAAATACAAAGATGATAATCACATTAAATAGGGGATTCAGATTAAATGAAAACAAAATAGTAAAACAAGTAAACAAACTGACACCATTCATTGATACTAGACAAACGATAATATAAACGATCATATACATTACCATATGGATTCAGTGAAACCCTCTATTAACATACCCTCCAAACCCAACAAAAAAGGCCCTATCTATAAACCTTGGCATTGATCACCATTAAAACAAAAAAGCAAAAGATTCACATCGAGGGGTTGAGAGAAACTACATATAATACCAAAGTGTATTTGAGGATTACACCGACTGAAGCAACATCTAAGGGATTTGGAACATATCGACGACCCTACAAGTGCATGCATCCGATATTGCCTTCGCAGTAGCTTTAAGGGACTGAATCTCGACGATATACTTCATGTTGTCTTCCACAGATTTCTCATACTTTTCGAATAAATCTCTGTGCACCCTCCGTAGTTCTTTCACCTCCTTCTCCAAGTCATGAATGTCTCGAAGCAAACGAAGATGGTGTCGACCAAGCAGCTGGATGAAGGAACTAGGGAAAACAGAACCATCGAATGTAGAAGAGGAATCGGGATTTAGAGCCATTTTGTAATATTTGGGTTTTCAGGGTTTTTTGATTGGAGATGTAAAGAAGAAGAAGACTGGATATGTGGGTATATAATGGAGTGTTATAGCCAGTATTTAGCACACTACCCAATGCATCATAAGTATTTTATCCGGCAATGATGATTACACGAGATGTGATCTTAATGTTTATCGACTAAAATTACTATAATATTAACAAAAAACAGATTATAGAAACATGGTAATTTATTAATATCATAAACCAAAATAAAAATGAATACAAAACTCCAGTTATCAACAAACAATCCAATATTTAAATAAACAAAATTATAGTTCCAGCAACTCAAACAAACTAAAAACAATTATGAATCTAAAAATAAATCTAGAACATTGTTTGTAAAAAAGTATCAAGAATTGGGACAATTGCGTGAATCATGTTTTGCCAATTCACCACACTTCCTGCATACTCGCTTTGCCTTCTTCGACTTTTGTATGGCTTTCTCACGTACACCAATGAGTCTTTTACCCGTACCACAACCCTTGTTACGGACCCCGGATGGCGGCAATACCTCCACATTATCAACATCTCTAACGCCCATTAATTCTTGAATATTATCATTCCTCTTTTCGCGATTACTACGTCGCGGCGCCTCGATCAATCTCTCAGGCTTATACCTCTCCAACAAGGACAAAAAGTCTGCTATTGAATCCTTATCATTCCTCACACTCTCCAAAATACCCTCAAACAATATATGTGCATTACAAATCATTTTTTCAGCTTCAGCGTCAATCTCACCGTACCTAACTTTGGCAGGTAAGCACTCGACCGGGACCAAATCCCGACGCCAACGCCTAAGAATGTAGATGTCAGGAATAACCCTTGCCTTTGCATTAACCAAAACCTTTAACGCATGGCGACTTAATATATCGTTACGGACAAAAAAGTTGCAACTACACTCAAATGTACCAAGCTTCACGTCACGAACAACCTGTAGAAAATTAAAAACAAAACAAACACTTTAAAGTTCATTGATTTATAATACTAAAAAAAATATTACAAACATTTTATACATCAATATTATATATATATAATTACTTACAGTGTGTCTGGATAACACCTGGCCATGATTGTCTTCTTCTGAAACAGTAACCACCTTGTTGCCACCAACTTCACAACAAGTTTCCCACACACAAGAATATATACCTTCACTCAACTCGTTTTGGAATTCAAAGAAAATGTCGCGAGTATATACTAATGCTACATGTTCTTCAAGTCCGCTAGGATTAAGCATTCGGGGTACGGTAGATTTGGTTTTAACATGATCCGCCGCATTGTTAACTCTTTGATTATCAATCGCATTGTCAAATGAACAAAGAAACAACACAAGATCATGGAAAAATGCATGGTATACATTAAAAAAAAGCATTGATACTCTCAGACCTGGATGTGGTTTTCATAAGGCCAGACATTGGTGCATCCTTAAAGTATGCGGGAATCCAAGAATCCCTAATTTCATACATCTCTTGAAACCATGAATCTCGGTCCAACCCATACTTTTCCATCATCTGATTCCATTTTACCTCAAAACAGAAGGATCCAGATTCACGTCCCATACCAGGCTATTAAAATCAGGCACAAAGTTGGTTTTATGTTTAAGGTTCACACCAATCTAAAAAAAACAACAGTGAATCACAACAAAATTTTTTGTAGATATTCTAAAATTGATGAGATACAATCAAAATAAACAAAAACATCAAAAACATACCTTAGCTTCGACCTTCTTGGTAATATGCCACATACAGAGACGATGCTTGCTATTAGGAAAAATAGCTGGTATGGCTTGTTTCATGGCAGAACACTGGTCGGTAATTACAAACTTAGGTTGCCGGCCATAAGCTTTCAAAAAAGCCTTCAGAATCCATTTGTAATTGTCAACAGTTTCACCGGCTATCAATGTGGCACCACCAACAACCGTACTTTTATAGTTGTAGATTGCGACAAATGACACAAAACTCATGGCATGTCTGTACGATGTTAAAATTCAATAATTAATATTGATTAATTAATCAACAAAAATACGTAATGAAAACAAATAAACACAATAAAACTTACTTATTTGTACGAAATGTAGCATCAAAGGAAATCATGTCACCAAATTCAGACGAGCGGTTTCATCAGCCCAAAAAATAGCATTTAGCTCGCTATCGTGTACCATGTACTCAAAAAAATAGTCTGGACATATCTTCTGACGACTAGCCATTGTGTTAATCGACATTTGGGCATCCTTATTCCCTACAAAGGTACTCATATCACGACGGTAGTTATGGTAATCTCTTCATTCCACCTAATTTACGACAACCTCCATTCAACGAATTACGAATCCTAAGACCCTTGATAACACCAATCTTCTGACTACATGAATGAAAAACACTCTTTTTCTCAGCATAACTAAGTTGCCTATTTGATCGTAAAAAATCATCTCATCCTGATCTAATAAAACATGGTTATGTCATTCAATGAATTTATAAACCTCATACCTATTACGCTACTTTACAAAATGAATCTTAAGACATGCTTTACACCCAGTCCTTTTTAGATTAGTATTCCGCCTCTTCCGGACACCGGTGACAACATATATGGTGTCAAACGACTTAGGTGTAGGAATCCCCTCCTTACTACAATAAAAGTACCTATTTGTAATAGTCTCTGACTTATTCTTTTTTTTTGTTGGACAACCTAATATCAAATCCATATTGTTGTCCATATTTCCTATAAAAATCTTCAGCAGTGTCGATATTGAGGAAAAAGTCACCAATCTTGGGAGTACATTCAAGTGGCACCCTTGGCCTCCAATACTTTTTGCCATCAGAACCTTCTTTCATATCATGATTTATAGGGTCTACACAATTCATGAATCAACATCAAAAAACATATATTCTAAACGGACACATCCAATATGGATTCATTGAAAAATTAAATGTCAATTAACCATAAAAATGTAATGCATGAAAATGTTTTTAATTCATAAACTTGGTAAACAAACTTACATGAATGGTGTTTTTTTACAAATATGTTCTGATTGGTTAGTTATGATTCATTAACATGAAACTTTATTTACAATTCATGAAGAAGGAAACATGATTTATAATATAAACATGATTCATAATTCATGAATGAAAATACATTGGTATAAAAAAGAAGATGATTAGCTTCAAAATGGATGCTGCAAAATGGATGCTACAAATCATGAATATAATGATACACAATCTAATAGTAGTAGAAACGACATGAAAAAAACAAAAAAAACAACATGAAAAATCAAATAAAAAACGCCATTACAATGTTAAAGAGGATTACCTTGCTCATGTTGAACACCACAAGAATCAATGTTTTCTGTTTCGGAATTTGCATGCGTATCATCATCATCAGACTGCATATCGCCAATAGTTTCGACATTGCCCTCATGATGGAGATTGTCTTCCTGCGAAAACACATCATTCACGTAAATCTCGTTAACAAGACATGATTCTTCCATGCTTGATTCGTGAGTTTCAGCCATACGACTTGGAGATTGATGAAGCTAAACCGAATTGTAGGACGATGAAGACAAATCGAATAGTTTACTGATGATGCAATTCCGATTTTTTGAATGAATATTTTATAAACAGGAAGAAAATCGTTATTTTTTTATTCGATATTCACAATGGTTTGAAAGATCAAGATAAACAAAATCGTGAGATTTTTGCAGAATATCGATCATGATCATCATCACTATAATTGTGGTTAGTTGCTATACTTAAGAGGTAATTAAAAAAATGTTAAAATTAAATTAATTACATAATTACATTTAAGCCCTTCCGGGTTTAATTAAAAAATAATAATAATCTGAAAATATTTAAATTGATTTGCTATAAGGTGGTTTCTATAGTTTTTAAGAAATGGTTGGTTTGCAAAAGAAACCTCTCTTTTATATATATATATATATATATATATATATATATATATATATATATATATATATATATAGGGAAGGGTTCAATTGAGAAGTCTAAATATTTTGAGAAATAGAGAAGTGATCATATCCATTGGATTAAATAATCCACGGTCAAGAAATTCGCGTTACACCTGATTAATGCGCGTGTCCACATTAATTAATAAACGACGCTCAGGGGTATTTAGGGTAGTTTCGTAAAAAATACGCGGGACAGGTTCATATATGAATTTGTGTGATTCATATATGAACCTTTGTGTTCATATATGAACCTTTGTAATTCACATATAAAATATTTTTAACTAATTCATATATGAATCTTTGTTATTCATATATGAATCAGTTAATTTGTTCATATGAGAATTAGTTAAAAAAAATCATATATAAATCATTAAGGTTCATATATGAACACAAAGGTTCATATATGAATTAGTTAAAAAAAGTTTATATGTAAATTACAAATGTTCATATATGAACACAAAGATTCATATATGAATCAGTTAATTGGTTCAACTGATTCATATATGAACCTACAATTAATTAGTTTCATATATGAAACACAAAGGTTCATATATGAATCACAAGATTCATATATGAATTAGTTATAAAGAGTTCATATGTGAATTACAAAGGTTTATATATGAACGTATAGTTCATATGTGAATCACACAGATTCATATATGAACTCAGCCCGTGTTTCTTGTAAACGGGATGACTAATTACCAAAATACCCTTTCGTGTTCAAAATCAGCGCATTTAATCGAAGAGTCACGATCACTTCTCTATTTCTCAAAATATTTAGACTTCTCAAATGAACCTAACACAATATATATATATATATATATATATATATATATATATATTTTGTAACATTTAAGTCTAGGTCAACATAATTCTTTATATTATTGTAAATAGAAATATCAGATGACAGTACAACTAAACCAACTTGATGATTTAAAAATGAAATTTTTTAGTCAATTCAATTAGAAGCTACTATCATATGACATGAATTCAACCACCATTAATTAATAATTTTATTTAACTAGCTATATAGCTAGCCAAATTCTATCAACCAAACCAAGGGTGGGGAGGAGATGTGTTGCAGGAGCTATTTAATAGATGTCTTTGACAACTAGGTACTGACAAAACAATGGCCACAAAAATAAAAGGGCTATTCTAAGAGCATCTCCAATGGTGGAGGTTAAAGACTTGATCAAGTCTTTGGTTGGTGGACCCCATCATTTGTTTATTAATAAAAGTGAAGGGTTGATGCTAATGACTTGGTGCAGACCAAGTCATTTGAAGAAGCTTTGTGAGAGAGCATCATCTTTGATTTGTGGGTCCCACTTTTTTTTATTAATAAAAAAATTCCTCAAGTCATTGCAATGACTTAGCCATTGTAGATGCCCTAAGTATATCCCCTGCCATTTTGTATATTCCTCCCCTCACATACTTTAATTTTTTGTTTTTTTTGTTTGAAAATTTACATTTCACACCTTTATACTTATTTAATTAATTTACTTTATACCTTTTAGTTTTTTATTTTTCATTTTACACTTTCATTATATTAACACATATATTCATATATTAACTAAAATACGTTCAAAAAATACTTTTTAATTTTAACAAGTTACACCATTATATCATATATATATACTACATAAAACGTAGTTTTTAACATATATATACTATATACAAGCATGAAACGACACTTAATGTTGAAATTTAAGTCGTATGACTTTTGATGCTATACGTACATGTCTCACAACTACTAATCTTTCACGTTCCCAATTATACAAAGCACCGAGTTACATTTTATACCCTTTATTTAATTTACTTTTAATTCCTTACTTTTTCATTTTTTATTTTACACTCTTATCATATTAACATAAATAATCGTATATGAACAAGAATGCATTAAAAATACATTTCTTTTTTTACAAATTACACCATTGTAATCGTGGCCTTTTGGATTTAATCCTATTATTAAATATCATGAACATGTACGAATTAATTTCTTTTATATCTCTTACATTATTCATTTTCAAGAATGACGTATCGAGATTTTTTTTTAAATTTATACATTTTACGCTCTTATCTATATTTATCTATTATATACCTTTAAAATTATTCCATTTACGGTTACACTTTATACCATTATAATTAGTTATTTAATTTACTTTATATCCCTTCTCCTTTCATTTTACATCCTTATCATATCAACATACATAAACTAAAGTACATTTACTTTAATGGTCAGTTTCGGGTTAATGTCGGTCGGATTCAGGTTATTCATTTTTTGGGTTTCGGATTGCTTCGGGTCGGAATGATCAGTTTCGGGTTAATGTCGGTCGGATTCGGGTATTATTATAATACGAAAAGTATTTATAAATTCAATCGATTTTGAGAATGAATTCAATCAAACGAGAGACTGATGAAACCGAAAATAAGTTTAAAATTTTAAAATTTTAAAAACATTTTGACCGACTATAATTTACGATTTTCTAAAGATAATTAGATAAATAAATTTGTTTATATAACATTTAAAATATATATTTATTTTATTTCGGGTTTTCGGACGGGTCGGGTGTCCAAAGATGAAATGAAACAAAATAAACAAAAATTTTAAAATATATGTTTATTGAACGAATATTATTTCAATTTTTTGACCAATTAACCATATTGACCTTCAAATCAATAACGTATCGAAGAGACGATTATAATGGTGTAATTTGTTAAAATTAAAACGTATTTTTATGTAGTATATATGATATATAATTAAATAATTAAATCAAAAAATATTCAATATTGGGCTATTTCGAACGTATCGAAGAGACAATTATAATTGTGTAATTTGTTAAAATTAAAACGTATTTTTTAACGTATTTTAGCTAATATACGATTTTATGTGTTAATATAATAAATGTGTAAAATGAAAATTAGAAAAGTAAAAGATATAAAATAAACTAATTAAATAATTTTAGGGGTATAAAATGTAAATGTTTAATTGGTTTTTGGTTTGTGAGAGAGCCAACAAAGTACATGGGGTATACAAACTGCAGGGGGTAGCCTTAGCAACCCCAAATAAAACATTTCCAAATTATGATAAAGGTTAAGTTGCATCAGATGTTACAATCCACTTCTCTGTGCTAGATTAATCTAATCTGGTGTTAATTTTCTTTTGGATACGTATATGATACTAATATAGTTCGAAAGATTTAAAATTGACAAACAAACCTCTATTAGCGTTCAGTTACCATTCGTGTTTGTTTGTTTGTTCAGTCAAGTTAAACGAACGAACACAAACAAGCCTCTATTAGCGTTCGTTCCGTTCGTTTTGCATATTGAAATTTGCAAGCACATGAACACATCACTATATTAGCACAATTTGAACACGTTGCACAACAATAACAACATATTATGATATTGCCTTATTGGGCATTTGTTATTTGCAATGCATAATAACATAGATTATGAATTTTACAATTTATCATTGTTCTTTTAACTTTTTTTTTTACTTTGAGGTTTGGAATTACCATATTAGGTTTATAATTTATTCTTAGACCTGTAACTTTATGAGTTTTATCCGGAAAGCACAATTTTATATCAAGTTTTATCCTTCTATCCTTTTATATTTTGTAAGTTGGGGTTTTGGTTTTTTTTTGCCCCTTTGTATTTTTTTATTATAATTTATAAAAATCATTGTGAGGATGAGGCACCTAAGCTTGACTAGGTTCTAAACCCTTTAAAAAGTCGCATGTTTCATTGTTTCATTTGCTTAAGAAATAGGCATAGGGGCATATTTTTAGCATTTTCGCATAGGGCATCAAAAACCCTAGGACCAGCCCTGAATATGGGTTGTTTGGTCTAAAACCTCACATGTAGTATCTTGATGATCCAAATTATTTGATATTGGGACCTTTGTTATAATTGTTTTTGGTGTAAAAACTCTACCATGCATTTATTTTAGGTCCCATCATCCCCACCATGGTCCATGGCACCATCCACACTAGCTTGCACTTGTTTTGCATAGCCATTGGTCATACCAAGAACTCCCTACTCCACGTACCACCAAGTTCCCACTCAAAATGCTTAGATCATATAATCCTCATGATAATGTAATTGTCGACAGCAAACCAAGTTATCGTGTAGCAAGTACCCACTCTAACTCCTTAGATCATGAATCCACGAACCATGAACCACCAACTGTGAATCCGCGATTACATATATTCAAGCGCTAGATCCTACAAGTTATCTCGTGTAGCATTGAAAACAATCAAATGGGTTTACGAGAGTCAATTGAATATGGTGCAAAATGCAACAAAGTTTAGTTCAATTTTTATTAAGTGTAATTAGATTTTGTTTTTCTCAGTTGATGTATCAATGTTTAAAATTTTGTATTTTCTATTTATTTTAACGGTTAACCTTTTGATCTCGTAACTTTTGATGACGTGGATATCCGTTCGTAAAAATGTTACAGCAAAGTAGACGATAAACTTGATATTTATGTCATCAAATGTTATAAGATGAGCCGATTACAAGTTAAAATGAGTAGAAATAGGAAATGTTGAAACTTTGTTACATTAAACAAAAACGATTAAACTTTGTTGCATTGATCGAGACATAAAAATATTGTTACACTAATTAATAGGAATTAAAAACAAGTTTTTTTGTGTGTTTCCATTCATTTTGTCGTCCTTGAATATAAATAATTAATATGTTTGAATCGTATTTTGTAGTTAGCACCAAGACAAAAACTTGTGCACATTGGGTCAAATAAAGCATAAAAGAAATAGAATAAAAGGGAATGTAAAGACTAAAATCTTTTGACGTGACTTGGACATTTCATTTTCAAACTTTTGGTATAGTTTTATGTGAGATATATATAGGTAATTTTGTATTTATTTTACCAATAAGTTTTGTTACATTTACCCTTTCCATGTTTCTCTAAATTTTAATTGTTTTTTGACCTTAAATATATGAAATTTATTATAATCATAATAACCTTTTGCTATTCTTATTCGATTTGGGGTCATATGGTTCCTAATAATAAAGTTATAAACTTTAACTGAAACAATATAAAAACGTAACATTTATCAACAAATGAATGCATAATTAATGGTGAAGAAACACGATGAACAACTCAATGTAATAAACGGATAAAGAGAGACAACATGTGTAAATAACTCACAAGTTTACGATGATTCCACCATCTGAAGGTAGTATACATAGTCCACACACAAATGGAAATACTTTATTAGCCAAAGATGAACCACAACAAAAACATAGTTTACAAATCGAAATCATTTGTGTGATTCAAATTGTCAATTATATTAAGATGATCCTCTCACAATGTTTCTCTCTAATTTTCGTGATGATCAGGTGGTAAGAGAATAGTTGTTTTTATATAACAACCCATAGGAATGTAAAAAAAAATCCTGAAATTATCATTTGGCACAGTTGTGTCGTATATGCAAACAGAAACGTGTCAGCTTTGAAAAATGTTTATGCCGAGTATGTGGAACAAAAATGAGCGTTAAGGAAAAAAAATGGTCTTGCGTAGGTTTATAGAAGCCTTATTGTGAATGTATGTGGCATCCTACTTTTCGGTTTTTGGTCATTTTCTTGTTACACATCACTTCCTTTGACACTTTACCTTGATATTAAACAACTTCAAAACAGGGTAACAACGAACTTCACCTACGAAGAATATTTTGTTGACTTCCAAACGAAAATAAGCTCGAAATCCACCCTAAACAATTATCATTGATGGATAATCAAACCAAATAATCCAAAACCAAAATCCAAGATCTAAAATCCGGCAACGAATTGAGAAAGATCCAAAAAGGCCAAAAGGGCAAAGGAAGAAAAAGCTGCAAAATTTAAGGCCAGACCCTCTGATGCTGACAACTCAAACTTCAACCTCCTTCTTCCAATGTAACTTCTTGGTCTCTATGAAGCTGAATTAAAGGAAGCTGTTGAGCTTCAAAGAAAATTAGATGTTGATAAGGAGCTCTCCCTGAAAGTTGCTGGTGAGGAAGCTCCTGAAAAAGAAGACCCAATTCTAGCTTATCTCTCTGAACTTCAAAACTTAGAGAGTTCGACTAAGGATGATGTTGATCAAAAGGAAAGTGACTTAAAATGGTACAAACGAATTCTGATGGAGAGGTTCAACAAGCCTAAATCTGTCGAGGCAAAACTCGGCACAACCTAAGGCTCCAAGACTGACATTCAGATGATATTAACTCGGGCCGATGGGACTAAGAACAACATAAGATTTTACAATCTTGACTTATGTGGTCTCTCCGAGTGGTATGAAATTGTCGAGTGTTTAAAATTGTCAAAGAATTAGTATCGGGCTGAAGCAAACAAGTATCTGAATGGGCATCTGGAATGAGTGAAGAGAATAAAAAGAGACTATGATGTGGTTCACACTCCCAGAGAAGAGGCCCGGATCAAGAGATTCAAAGAAATCTACTTCCATGTGCCTTCTCCCTCTTCAAAATCGACTCAGGAAACTGTCTTCAAGGACATTCTCTGGAGATCAGAAAAAAGGTTGTTTGGTTTTTACATCCTTCTCATGAAAGGTCTACACCAAAGTCTGTAGGTCAACTCTACAAGACAAAAAGGACATCATGTGCTATACGAGGACAACCTGCTCTCCTACCTTTGCTTGACAAGTGTCCCATGCATTTAATGCACATGGGACTATATAAATAGGAAGACCCTTCCCATACAAGGCAACAAGTTCTTCAAGTTTTCTAAGTGAAAAAGTGCTCCATCGACAGACACTTTTCTCTCTCTTTAAAAAGAATTGTTGTCGGTTTTCTTAGTGTAATTTTCAACAGTTCTTTTCTTCTCTTTGTGTAAGATTGTTTGAACGGATTTTAATTTGTTCTATTCCGCAACAATCAAAAGTTTCATGTGTGTAATTCTTGATTTTATATCAATCAGAATTAAATTAAAGTAAAACGTTTTGTGTATTGTATTCAACCCCTTCTACAATACTTGGTAATGTTGTTATTGCATAGTTGGGACTTGGGACCAACATTGTTCTTGATCTAAATTCTTCTTGATTATTGTTCTATGATTGATTTGGGCCTAACAATCCTTGGAGCATCCGTTGATGCAATTCCTCCAGTACTCCTTATGTTGTTGGTGTTGTGCAACCATCCATGGCTCAAGTCGCTCAAGGTTTCATAGATGGTGATGATGATGTTGATAAGGATGACTAATATGAGAATTAAGATGATGATTTTGCAGGTGGGGCAGTTATCAGACATACCGAAGATGATGATGTGATGACGACGACAATGAGATGCTAAAAGCATCTCAACGAGGAACCTTGATCCATCTACCCTAGGGGTGTTAACGAGTCGAGCTTTTAACGAGCTACTCGAGCTCGAGCTCGTTTATATCGAGCTCGAGCCGATCTCGAACGTAAAATAATGCTCGTTTAAGTTAACGAGTCGATCTCTATAAAGCCAACACTCGACTCGGCTCGTTCGAAAACTCGATTAACTTTTTCGAGTCGAGCCGAGCCGAGCCGAGTTCTCGAACGAGTCGAGTCGAGTCGAGCTGAATATACATATAATTTTTGAGTTATATTATTCTTAAACATTATAGTTAAAAATTAAAAAAATATATATATATATATACCAACAAGAATCGAACATGAGATCTTTGGTACATATGGTACATATAATACAACTCTTACCACTAATCCAACTAATTGTTTTATTCAATAGTTGACATTTAAAGTATATAACCTTGAGCAATAAGTCAATAACTACAAAGTATTAAAATCATATTTGAGAATTGAGATGAGTAGATGACTATTCGTATTCTCCAGGGTTTCTTTTCAAAGCACCAATGATTTTCGAATCGGCGCCAATGAATATCGAAAGTTCGAAACCTCTAAGGCTCCATCTCCATCGGTTCATCAGGAATCGAAAGCATCAAAAATCGAAAGGTTTCTTTGGTTGTTCATCGAAAGGTTTCTTTGGTTGTTCATCAGGATTCACGAATCGAAAGGTTTCTTTGGTTGTTCATCAGGAATCGAAGGCATCAGAAATCGACGACATTAGAAATCGAAAGCGTCAAAAATTGAAAGGCATCAAAAATCGAAGTAAGTTTCTTGTTTTTTTAGTAATGAGAAAAAAGTGTTTCGATTTTTCTGGTAATTTTCTTACTCTTCGTTCATCTTTTTGTAGCAATTAAACATGAATTAATCATGTGGAAGAAAAACAAACAACCAATAATCACTATTTCTGAAGTCAAAATTGAGAATATGAATCATGAAGATGAATTACCAAAATCAAATTGTTTATTTGTTTTCACCCAAGTGATTGATAAATATCGTGCCTCTTTGAATCCGGACACTGTACAAGCTTTGATTTGTGGAGGAGATTGGGTTCGTAATCTTCATGGTGTTAAAAAGAAATACAAGGTAATAATTTTAATATGTTCAATAATTATCATTCTTTAACTTGTTTTGAAACTAATCTATTTACCTTTATTTGCAGAAAGAAAACCAATTACAAGAGATATGTTTGGTTGAGGTTCTAGGTACATAACGTTCTTACGTGGTGGTAAATTTTTATCTTTTTTTATAAGTTCAGTTAAGTGTTATTGTAAATCTTCTTTTACATAAAGTTCTCAACACCATTTTGATGTTTTGTTCCCAGGTTAAAGAAGTGATGAAGTGCTTTTTTGGATGATATGTAGAAGGCGAAAACTACATAATATTTTGACTTGTGAGAGATTGGAGTTTATTTTGAGACATTGTATTGGATTTGCATCTTTTAGACAATTTCAGTATTATTGTATTTTAATTTCATTCTACTTTATTTATGATCTGCACCTTTTCAGAAATGTTAAAGTGTTTTATTTTTTGTTATTTTATTTGTGTTGAATAGGCATTAATTGAGGTGTTAAACGAGCTAATCGAGCTTGATCGAGCTCGTCAAAACACGAATATTTCGAGATGTTAAACGAGCTCATAAACGAGCTTATAAAAATCGAATCTTTGGATGAAATAAACGAGCATCGAGCTCGAGTTCGAAGAATACAAAAATAATCGAGCTCGAGCTCAGACACAATTTAGGAAAAAAATTCGAGCTCGAGCTCGAGCTTAACATTATTTTCGCGGGCCGAGCTCAAACACTCTACAACTCGACTCGTTAACACCCCTAATCTACCCAGGTGTAACACCCTCAAAATTGGAAAGAGCAACTAAATAAAAACTTCGATAAAATTCCTTCTACAAAACCATCAATGGAAATACCTCAACTTTAAAAACACAAAAAAATTACTCCAACATTCTATAACTTAAATCACACCAAAACTAAGTAAGGTCGGGTGTTACTTAACCCAATTACAAATTGCTATTCCCAAATATAAATGCGGAAGACTTCACCAAGCTAAATGTTTCTCGAGCACACAACTAGCACTCAAACTCTTCACAGTGTCGCTAGCACTATTCCCCAACCGGAACCTGATGCACATGCCGACAAATAAAAAGGTTAGGCTAACGCCTAGTGAGTTCAAGAGTTTATATCATGAGCAAAATAATTCGTTAAACGAAAAGAGCACAATTTCAGTAACGAAAGCTCCAATATATAACGGTTTCCAAAATGAAATCAATTCCATAACTTACTCAAAAAGGCGGATAAATATTTAATTTCCAAATAATATAAACATGAATAAAACTTTATTATTCAAAACATCCTAACACGGATGAGGCATAATACGCCGCCTACAAATCATGGAAAATAATCTATATGAATATAAAACATCACCGAAAACATGGATATAGATAAATACCCAAAACAACACCTTTCGGTGACGGGGGAGACCCGGTTCCATCGAATGTGGCGGGCACACAAAGTTAAGCCACTTATCAACGTACTTGGATTATAATCATAAGACATATCAAGCTCAGGACCTTTAAGCGTACACTTGTGGAGTATCAACTTCAACCCCTCTAGGTCTGTACATTGAGTTATCCAAATCCAAGGGAATATATTAGCACATAGGTCTTACACCTTACCTCGATGCCTAAATGTGCCTCAATGTGGAAAACTAGCGTCCCATCATTGGCATAATACCCAAGTGCAAGGACATCAAGTTCAACCACCCACGATCTATACCTCTAGTCCTTCGCAGAGGGTCTTTCGGTTTACAAGTTCAACCACCCACGGTGTATACCTCGCTCCCATTAATCAAAATTATTTCCAATTCCAAAACAGGGATAAAGTTCCCATTAAACCAAATGACTGGCTTATATGCCTATGGATCCAATGCATTACAGTCTAAAATGTTATATGACTCCAAACGAATGAACAAATGCATTCAAAACATGTCATTCTCCAATAAACATAAATCATGACCAAAACTCGACTATGAGCTATCAAAACGGGACAAATGTCCCAAGACTTAACGAAATCAATTGCCGAGCCATAAGGTCGACTAACTCAAAAGATCAGTCGTGAAAAGTCATAAAATGAAATTAAACGTAATAACACACACTCTTGTCAGTAAATATTTCAAATCCATGAAAAAACCGAAACAAGACATTGGGTTAGGACAACCCTCTTTTCCAAGGAACTCACACCGTTACATTTTCAAATTGTCCCATAACGTACTATATGCATATTTCCACACTAAAAATGCATTTTCTTATCAAGTAGACTCCATTTATAAAATAAATCATCAAAACATTTTCACTCATGCTTTATTCGCCAAAATACCCAAAAATCCCCAATATGGGTATTTTACAAGATTTACAAACTCAAACACTTCAAATAATCTGTTGATCCCAATGGGGTTATACAAGTTTATAGAAGGGGGGGGGTTGAATACAAACACACGATTTTTATCTTTCTAAATTGTTTATTGATATGTATCAAACAATTTACAGTTTGTTGCGGAACATGATTAAGGAATAAACCTAATCTAAACAAACTATGAGAATCACTAAGAGTTCTTGCACTAGAAAAAGAGATTTAAGAAAATCTAGAATACTAAGGAGAGTATTCTATCACACAGCAGTTCAGCGAAGAGAGGAATGGCCAAGCACATCTCAAATGAAGTAGGGTTTCCTTTATATACTGCATGCATTTAATGCATGTCAGTATACCTTTACACGTGGCAGCCTCTGGTTGGTTGCATGTTTTGACTTCAATAGACAACCTAGTGGCTGCATGATGAACAGTGTAAGATCAGAGTTGGTTGTATGATTCTGGACAAAAGGGATGTCCGTTCTGACACAGTCGTACGGAGGCGTGCAAGGGGATAAGACAAAAGTTGCTTATAGAGGAGGCTTAATGATCATCGTTCACTGAATGATTCTTTATCAGCAAATGATAAAGTTCAGCGTTCGTTGAAGTCTTCTACTTGAAACTTCACGTTGATTGGACAGGTCTTGGCTTAACTGATATACGCACCAGGTCATTAGTAGACTTAGTCGTTGGTTCTTTGGCTTGATCTTCGACTTCAGCGTAGAACATGGTTGACGTGAATCTTGTCTTCAGGGATCATAAGTAAACAATAAAAACTATCAGCGATCATCAGTGAGGCTGAACAGGCTCAGGGCTCACTGATGAACAGTGTTCGCTGAATAAGTAAATTAAAGCGTATGTTTTCATCAGTGATACTAAACAAACTTAGTATATTTTCTTTGATGACAAAACATTAATACATATTGTCTACTTACAATTTTCACTAAGTGTTTCTCAAGGTCATGATCAAATCACTGAGGGTTTGGATCAACAATCTCCCCCTATTTGATTATGACATAGCAATAAAGGAAAATTGCTAATTAAGAAAACATAAGGATAAAAAGGACTCATAAAATATTTTTCCCATTTACTGTTTTCAGGGATCTTTTTAAGTACTGATGGAGTAAAGTACATTCACTGAAAATTTTCATTTAACTTCGTATAGTTTACAGAGGGAAGTGGAAAAATTACAAGTATAGCGAATAATAATTATAAGTACAAAAAGTTATAAGCTGATAAAGATAGAAGAATTACAAAAGGGATCCTATCAGCTATTTAGGTTCATTCTTGACGAGAAGTTCATCAAGAGAGTTTGTGGTTAGAATCATCCAATCAGGAACTTTTTCTCCAAGTGCCCTTCTTCGCTGTGCTTCTTTGTAGATCAGGGGCTTCATGAAGTGTCCGAGAAGGTTATTTCTAAAACCGCACCAATAGATAAGATCTATGAGTTGTTCAATGGGAGTGATGCATAGCTCAGAGATGCGCTGAAAGCATTTTCGTCCAGTGCAGTCATTGAAGAAAATACCATGAGGTTCACTTAAGACTTTTCCAGGGATAAAGCGCTCACCAGGGGGCAGGGAGACGTTGAGTACTGAGAGATCAGGGTCAGGACTAAGGAATTCTTCTCGTGAAAAGCCGATTCTGGTTTCATTTCTTATAGGAGGACCTGAAGCTGTAGATATTTTCTTTTTCTTTGCAGCATGCCTTCTTTGTTGAACTGGAGGAGGAGGAGGAATATCCACAGTTGATGTAACCAAGTCGATCTGCTTGTTCAGAGCTTTCTCAACAAAGGATTTGTAGTTTGAACGTGATCGTTGAATGGCTATCCGCATCTCCAACCATTCAGATAAACCGAACTTGTCAATCCACGAGGTATAGATGGTTTCCTTGTGACCATTCTCTCTGACAATCTGAATGTCAATGAAAGGAATTTTTGTTGGTGCAAGTGTACCACATCTCTATATATTTTTATATATTTATTTTGATGATTACAAACACACCGTATTATTGTTTATCTAACAATCTAATCCAAGTGTACAGTTCTTGAAGAACACGAAGATTTTATCTGAAGGGTTCAAGACGGAAGTGTTTACGTCGTCATCATTGTTTATAACTAATAATGATAAACACCCTAAAATAATATACCACTTGGATATTTCTAAAAACCTTTTAAATAATATTTTAAATAAGAAATTTTGGTTCTAGAAGTATCTGCCATGCGTACTGTTTCTGCAACCACTTTCTGACGCAGGTATACCGCGAAGGTAGAGCCGGTATTCCGCGGTGGTACGGCCGGTATACCGCGGGTGTTCAGCCGGTATACCGCGGCAGGCGTGGTGTTTGTTTCTGATTGGTTGGAAGTACCTTTTTCTGACGGCGGTATACCGCGAGTCCTAGCCGGTATACCGCGGGTACGTATTCCAGAAGTCAACTTTGCATGAGAGCCGTTGAGTGTCAGTGTACCTTTGTACTGCACGGTATACCGCGTGCATTTGGCGGTATACCGCGGATGCTTGTTTCCGTTGGAAGTGTTGCTATATAATGCATGCGATGGTGGAGATGAACAGACAGACAACACAGATACAACCAACACCATCACTGCTCATCTGATCTCTCTCATTATTTAATATATATATTTTATAAAACTTTTTTTATAAAATATCCAAGTGTGAGATATTATACAAGAGTGATTACCCATTTTGAGTTATACTCCTCTTGTAAGTATTTGAATAACGGGTGTGTGATCCTGTTTATCTCATAGCAGAGGCTTGAGAAACTATTACAAATTCCTTTGTATTTGGTTTGTGTTCTACCATAAAGAATACATTTATTGGATCGTGTCGAGAAGTGTCTCGGCTGCTGGTTTATCACAGTTGGTGGTAAATCAGTAAATCTCTGTGTCAAGTATCTCTATCCCTTATCTCTTTATTTATTCCGCTGTGCTTTATTATATTTGTTTATATAAACTGCTTTGCATTTATATTTATTTATATAATCTCTGTGTATTTGTTTATATTTACACTCTTCGTTATTATTTGTATACTCTGATTTATTTATACTGTTTCTGTACTGTATTTATTTGTAAAAGAATTTTTGAAAGTAAAAGATTTTAAATACAACCTTACCCCCCCCTAGGTTGTCTAACATTTGGTATCAGAGCAGGGCTTTCAAAAATCGTCTATTTAATTTTTTAAAATCCGTTTTTGTTATGGCTCAACAAAATGCTTGGTTTTCTAAATCTCTTCTTTTTGATTTCGAAAATTTTGATCTTTGGGCAAATTCTTTTGAACGTTATGTTCGTGGGATAAATCAAATAATTTGGGATATTATTATTAAAGGAAATTTCAAACCCACAAAATTTCAAAACAACAAAGTTGTTGAAAAACCTAGCTCGGAATGGTCCGACGAAGATGAGGCTAATTATTGTTTAAATTATGAAGCCAAAAATTTTCTCTTTTCGGTTCTTACTAACGATGATATTGAGCGTGTTTATCTCTTTGAAACTGCTCGTGATATTTGGGAGAACTTGAACATCACCTATGGTGAAAACTCAAAAGAAAAGAGAGACGAAACCCGAGATCAAAGAAATGAAGAAACGTGTCTCATGGCCGACCATGATAATGAGGTATCTTCATCATATTCTTCTAAAAATAATTGTGATAATTATTATAGTGACGATGAAAATAATCTTGACGAATTATATAAATCATTTCATGATATGGCCGCTCTTGCAAATAGGTATAAAGATGAAATCTCTATTTTAAAAGAAACCGTATCCGCATATAAAAAAGAAATAGATGACGGTAAACAAAAATCTGCTTATGATTTAGATGTTATCACTAAATTAGAAAATAAATTAAGTGAAAAAGATATTTGTAAATCTTGTGTTATTTTAAATGATAAAATTGCATGCTTAAATAAAAAGACACATGAAGATATTACATGTACAAAATGCGAGTCTCTTGAAAATGAAATTGCATGTTTAAATGCTAAATGTAAATCGCATGAGAAAAATGACTTATTAGCAAATGCTTTTCAAAATAGCAATGATAAAGTGCTTAAAATGCTTAATATATCAAATCGTATAAATTGCCGAAAAGGCATTGGTTCAAATACGTGTATTGAAAAATGTGATTGTATGCCAATTAAAAAGGTTTTTGAAAAACCTAAATTTGTTGTTAAAAATAAAACGCAAAAACCTCCGTATGTTCCTAAAATGAATTATGTGAATTATATGTCGAGAAAATCACATGCGTTTGTGTATAATAATAAGTTTGCGAATCCTAAGAAAACTGTTAATCCGCATACTTCTTTTTACGTCTATGATGAATACGATCGTAAAATTAAAATGGTTAGAAAATGGATTCCGAAAGGAATGTTTAATGTTGACAATCCCGGTGGGATGCGTTTATGGTTTTAAACCATTTTTATGGTTTTATATGTTGTCGTATTTTATTTTATGTCGACAACATGTTCTTTATTTATTTTTGCAGTTTATGTTTTATACTAACTGTTAAAAGGACCCATATGAAAAGGGTACCACGAAAATTTTCTTTACCTTTTGTAGGTGTTTCCTGACGAGGATATAATACGTGTTTCCTGGCGAGGTTATAATACGTGGTTACCTGCCGAGGTTATAATACGTGGTTACCTGCCGAGGTTATAATACGTGGTTACCTGCCGAGGTTATAATACGTGGTTACCTGACGAGGTCATAATACGTGGTGGTTTTTTTTTTTTTGCTCACATAAAATTAACCGAAAATCGAAGCCTTAAGATCCTTTTTGGTGCAAGTGTTTCTTTTTGGTTATTTTGTTTCATGTCATTTATTATGCTTATTTTATCCCTCAAATTTTATAAAATCAATTTGATATCGTTATTAATTTGAGGGGGAGCGTTTTATTATCTTTACCCATGAGTTTATGCTACCTCAAATATATGCATATTTTGAGGGGGAGCATCTCTCGAGGGGAAGCATTCCGTCTTTCTTGACCCTTTTTGTTTCGACAAACGGGGGAGAGAAACCGCACATGCTCTTGCTTAGCGGTTGTGTTTGTCATCATCAAAAAGGGGGAGATTGTTGGTGCAAGTGTACCACATCTCTATATATTTTTATATATTTATTTTGATGATTACAAACACACCGTATTATTGTTTATCTAACAATCTAATCCAAGTGTACAGTTCTTGAAGAACACGAAGATTTTATCTGAAGGGTTCAAGACGGAAGTGTTTACGTCGTCATCATTGTTTATAACTAATAATGATAAACACCCTAAAATAATATACCACTTGGATATTTCTAAAAACCTTTTAAATAATATTTTAAATAAGAAATTTTGGTTCTAGAAGTATCTGCCATGCGTACTGTTTCTGCAACCACTTTCTGACGCAGGTATACCGCGAAGGTAGAGCCGGTATTCCGCGGTGGTACGGCCGGTATACCGCGGGTGTTCAGCCGGTATACCGCGGCAGGCGTGGTGTTTGTTTCTGATTGGTTGGAAGTACCTTTTTCTGACGGCAGTATACCGCGAGTCCTAGCCGGTATACCGCGGGTACGTATTCCAGAAGTCAACTTTGCATGAGAGCCGTTGAGTGTCAGTGTACCTTTGTACTGCACGGTATACCGCGTGCATTTGGCGGTATACCGCGGATGCTTGTTTCCGTTGGAAGTGTTGCTATATAATGCATGCGATGGTGGAGATGAACAGACAGACAACACAGATACAACCAACACCATCACTGCTCATCTGATCTCTCTCATTATTTAATATATATATTTTATAAAACTTTTTTTATAAAATATCCAAGTGTGAGATATTATACAAGAGTGATTACCCATTTTGAGTTATACTCCTCTTGTAAGTATTTGAATAACGGGTGTGTGATCCTGTTTATCTCATAGCAGAGGCTTGAGAAACTATTACAAATTCCTTTGTATTTGGTTTGTGTTCTACCATAAAGAATACATTTATTGGATCGTGTCGAGAAGTGTCTCGGCTGCTGGTTTATCACAGTTGGTGGTAAATCAGTAAATCTCTGTGTCAAGTATCTCTATCCCTTATCTCTTTATTTATTCCGCTGTGCTTTATTATATTTGTTTATATAAACTGCTTTGCATTTATATTTATTTATATAATCTCTGTGTATTTGTTTATATTTACACTCTTCGTTATTATTTGTATACTCTGATTTATTTATACTGTTTCTGTACTGTATTTATTTGTAAAAGAATTTTTGAAAGTAAAAGATTTTAAATACAACCTTACCCCCCCCTAGGTTGTCTAACAATTTTGTTTGTTGTATGACCCTTGATGTTGACTTGTTTGATTCTGGACACATGAAATCGAAAGTGAAGTCTTTCTTTGCACCAAGCCAAAGTGGATTCAGAGACCTTGGCTTTTTCTCCGCTGACCTTTTTGGCGTTTTTCCACAATTGTCGCTGAACAGAGATAGGAACCTTCTTCAATTCAGGATCCTTCACCGAATGTTGGACGATCTCAATAGAATATTCTTTATCTTTTTCTTCAGCTCTTTTTCGATCGGCGAGGAGTTTCTCAGCTCTGAGGGATTCAACGATTTCCCTTTTTGATAGGATGTTGAGATGATGAGGAACAATGCGCTGATCCTCAAGCTTTTGAATCATGGCTGCTGTCTTTTTCAGTTCTTCTTCACTTGGCTTTTGAGGAACCAAGGAAGGTCTTTTCATGTGCGAGAGCAGTTCTTCTTCTTATTCAGGTTCGTCAGTCTCAGCGAAGTCTAAGACCGGGATTATTTGTAATTCATCAGCACTCAAGCCTGGGATTATTGGTGATGTAGGAGGAGCTTCAGCTTGACCCTCAAGCAGGGGAGAGGACTAGCTGAAACAAAACGATCACAGCTGTAAGATCATTTGGGAGAAGAGATAGAGAAAGAATGGGGTAAGTGTTTAGAGGTTTGAGTGAGAGTATGATGGATATAGAGAAGGGGTAGAGGAGGGATGCAGTGTAAGGGAAAAGAGTATATGTTACCTGACAAACTGGCTATCTGAGAAGGATAGTTAGATTGTCTTCAGCGAGGCCTTTGTTTTTGCTTTTATCGGTTGTAGTCGCTGGAGGCTTTGTTTTGGTCCCCTCCCCTTGTTCATTGATCACGACTCCTTTCAGAGCGGGACTCTTTTTGGGCTTGGGCTGGAAGACAAATCCATCGAGATCATCATCATCATCGTCATCATCGTCATTTTTAGGTGATGATGAGGGTTCGTCATCCTGAAGATCCAGGTCTTCATCGTCTTCTTCTTCTTCTTCTTCAGTTTCTTCTTCATTTTCTGAAGAATCAACATGCACTGGTGAATCAGCATGTTCTTCGACATTCTCCCTCTCAACATCTACGTGTATGGAGAATTCGGTTCCCTCAGGGTTTTCAACTCCCTGAGGTTTTTCAGCACTTTCCTCCCTCTCAGAAACATGGGGAAGGTCTTCTTGAGTCTTCTCCCCCTCTTCCACATGTTGAAGAGGGGAGGTAAAAGCAGTAACAGCAGCAGCAGCATGATCAGTTCCCTATCTTCGTGGCCAGGGAAGCCTGAGCGGTTTTCAACCGCTGTCAATCTGTCTTCTAGGCCGGATAAAACAGGGTTGGTCTTCTCTATGAACTCCACCTCCTTCTCTAGGTTTTCTCGATCCACCTGAGTAAAGTGGAATAGAGGGACGATGGGAGCGTTTAGGCGCTCGAGGACTTGTTGGAGCAGATTAGTGGAAGAGCCGACGGCCTGAGTGAGAGAGCCCATCTCAGTCTTCAAGGAACCCATCTCTCCCTGAAGATTTGTAACCACTGTCTTCAGCGATGTGACTTCGCTGGACAGGGTGTTGAAGTTGTTTGATAGATTGGTGTTAGTGTTGTTGAGGGTGCTGAGTGTGGAGGAGTTGTTCGTTAGAGCCTCAGCAACAGAAGACAAGTTGCCTTCAATTTTAGACATATCATCAGAGGAGGCTTTGTCAGCGACAGCCTCGACCAGCTTCTTTAAAGTCTCCCCAGCGTTTGTAACCGCTGTGGAGTTCGAGGAGATGGTGATGGTGAGAGTTTCCACCTTAGAAGCAATCTCCGTGAGGGAGTGGCTGATGGTGCCCAAATTAGGACCTGTAACAGAGAGAAACTTGTGAACAAAGGAATGCTCAAAAGTTGGGGGTTCAGAGAGAGAGGTGTTGTGTATACCTGGGGGTGGGTTTGGAGAAGGTGTGGAAATCACGGTGTCCAGTTAAATGCTCCCTATCGTCTTCCATGTTTGGTTGACGCAGAGAGCCTGCAGGTCCTTAATTTTGATCCATCATATGCTGAAGATCAACAGTCGCTATGTCACTCAGGTGAATGACGCCTGAGTTGGAGAATGGGGGAATTAAGAAGTTTGGAGTGACCAAAGAAGATGAGGGAGGAACAAAGGTTGAGAAGAGGGTGTGGGTAGCAGATTCAGCGTTGGATCCGCTAAGGAAAATCTCTTCGGTACTTAGAGGTACTGAGAGTGGGGGGTCCTGATCCATGGTAACTTCAGTGTCTTAAGGCACTGAAGTGGGAATGGAAGGGGTGGCTTCAGCAGATGTGGCGGAGTGTACCACTGAATGTTCCATCGTCGTCTTAAGAGGGACATACGTGGAGTCTTCAGCCTGGGAAGTAGGGATGGAAACGGGGCGGGTATTAGGCGGGTAATGCATCCCCCGTCCCCGACCCCGACCCCCGTTTAAGCCCCCTGTCCCCGACCCCGCCCCGACGGGTTCGGGGGAGAAAATCCCCGACGGGTACGGGGAACCCGTTGGGTACCCGTTTACGAAAAAAAATAATTAAATTATTTTTAAAGAAAATGAAATTAGCGAGTTTTTAATTTTTAAAACAAATAAATAAACCTCAAGTTTCAAAAACATGTAATGATATAATCAACCATGTGTAATCATAGTTCATGACAAATTTTAAAGTATAAAATTATCAAGCAACGAATAAAAAACTAATTAAATTATATATAAAAATATATATCGGGTATTATTAGGGGCGGGTAGTACCATCCCCGACCCCGACCCCGAACCCGCTTCGGGTATGAAAAACAATACCCGTCCCCGCCCCGTTACCCGATTAGCCGGGGAATCCCCGCCCCATTAGGGGCGGGTACCCGTGGGTACCCGACCCGACGGGTAAAATTTCCATCACTACTGGGAAGGCATGGGGGGTTGCTCCTTGGAGATCTTCTTGGTCTTATGGATGCCAAGTGGGGATTCAGACTGTTTTCTCTTTCGAGATGGAGTAGTGGTTGTGGCCTGGGTACCAGCGGTTGGGACGACCGCTGCCAAGGAGGTAGCCGCAGAAGTAGAAGAAGTAGAGCGAAGAAGAGGTAAGAGAGTAGAGAGGTGTACCTCATTTGCAATCGGTTTGTAGTCGAGTACCTTAGGGCCAACCTGAGAAAGTCTCAGGTCTCCCCTGGTGGGATACCTTTCTCTCAGCCCATGCATGAATAGGACACTGAGGAATCATGGGTATTGAACGTTGCTGGCCTATTATGGGCTTCAACCTTTTCCATCAGATCCTCAAAGATGAGGCGTGCCCAGTCCACGTGCAGGCCTTTCATCAATGCACAACCCATGGCAGATTGGGTCTTTGAGGCCTGATCAGTAGACCCGACTTTTGCAGACATGCAGTTGATGAGATGAGCAAAGATGAAGTTCATCTCGCTTGGCATTTTGCTTTTCAGCATCGTGGTTATCTTCTTTTTAGGGAGGTTGTCGCGCCCTGTGTTCCAGTTATACTTCATGGCGTCTAAGAAGGAGATAATTTCAGCCTTTCCTTCGTTGGAGGTTGGGTCAGGGAAAGGGACGAACTTGTTGTCCTGTGAGCTGGAAGGAAGGTTCAGGGCGTGTCGGATAACTCCAGGGGTAATCTTTGCTACGTCGAAATCAGTTTCGAAGGCGATGGCATTAATCTTCTTCTTTGGGTTTTTGGGAGATGAGATATGGGTACGATGAGCCATGTACCAGAACTGAGCTAAGAGATTTTTGTTTGCAGGGGGCTTGATAGTCTGTGATGTCGCCAGAGGACAGGTTTTGATAAAGTTCACTACATCATTCAGATGAGTGGCCACTTTCTTTGGAGGAAATTCGAGCAAAACATAAGGGTTGTTGGAGTGGAACGTTATCTGGTCCATTGGGAGTTTCATCATTGGGGCCTTGGTAAGTTCAGCTTTCTCCGAAGTTGTAGGAGATGCAGCGTTGGTATTGTCAGTGGTTACTATTTTTGTTTAGAACACACAAAGATGAAGAAGATAAAGAAAATTTCTTAAAATGGAAAAGGTTCCAAAATAAGGGTTTTTAGGGTTTTCCAGTTTTGAAAAGAAATACAAAACTAGTGAAAGTTCTTGTTTTCCAGTTTCCTTTTATGGAAAGGATTCTGGAAAAACATATGAAAGTGTCAAGTTTAAGATTTTTGTTAAAAACTTGAAGAACAACTTGTAAACAGATTGTGTCTTTTAAAACCATGAAGAAGAAGATTTTAAACTGTAGAAACGTACATTGTTTGATCTTGTAATAACAAGAATAAGATCAAAAATGTTTTTTAAGGTGGATTAAAGAAGAGAAATGTAACCTGTTTCGTGAATGGAGAGGATGATTAACAAGTTCTTGAAGAATCTGAATGCAAAGAAAATATGTGAATTCTTTTTGCCTTAAGAGAGTTCGTATGCGTAAAAGGTAAAAATATAAACTCAACGGGTTTATATAGTGAGAGTAGAGAGAGAAAAAACTAAGAGCAGAAAAAGTTTTTCATGATGGCACGTGACACGTCCCTTGAATCTTATTGGACAAGGAAACGAAACGGGAGAACGTGTCAGACGAAAAGGCGTGCCATGGTTTATCCAAAGGATGACGTCATAAACGTCATTTCATATTTTAAGGTGTCTCTGAGGATTTTAGAAAAGCTCAGGGACATTTTGAAAATAGAGAAGCACTGAATAGAAATATCAGTGAGATATTTTAGAGTTTCAAAAGAATCACTGAAAGGAAGAGATATTCAGCGATGTAATTTATTTTGATATCTTGCATGCTGAAGCGAACGTCAGCGATTAAGAGAGTGAACATACCTTGATATCAGCGAATCAATTTTGTTTAGAGATTAGATGACTAATGAAGATGTAAAAGTTCATATTATCACTGATCAAATGCTTAACCGTTGAAGAATTTACTCTTCTAGGTTCAACATTCCAAGCTCGCTGATGAGAAAGTTGAATCTTGTCTCATCAAGAGGTTTGGTAAAAAGATCATCTAACTGAAAGTCAGTGGGAATAAAATGAAGTTCTATATCACCATTCATCACATGATCTCTGATAAAATGATACCTGATCTCGATGTGTTTGGTCTTTGAAGTAGCACTGTATTGTTTGCTATGGCGATGACACTAGTGCTGTCGCAATAGATTGGAATTTTGGAGAGCTGAAGGTCATAGTCCAATAGTTGATTTCTCATCCATAAGACCTGAGAACAATAGCTTTCAGCAGCTACGTACTCAGCTTCAGCGGTTGAGGTAGACACTGAATTTTGCTTTTTACTTGTCCAACTCACCAGCTTTTCACCCAGGAGTTGACAGCCTCCTGTGGTGCTTTTCCTATCCAATTTGCATCCTGCAAAATCACTATCTAAATAGGCGATTAGATCAAACCCTGAGTCTTTGGGATACCAAAGACCTAGGTTAGGAGTACCCTTAAGGTATCGAAAAATACGCTTTACCGCGATCAAATGAGATTCCTTAGGTTCAGATTGATATCGTGTACATAAACAGGTTGCATACAAAATATCAGGACGGCTAGCTGTAAAATACAGAAGAGAGCCGATCATCCCACTGTACGCTGTGACATTAACAGGTTTCCTGAAGGATCCTTGTTTAGTGTCAGCGGCGGTGCCATTGGGGTTTTCATAGCAGAGCTTTGAGTTAAATCAAACTTTTTCAGCATATCTTTAACATACTTACCTTGGTGAATGAAAGTACCTTTTTCATTCTGCTTGATTTGAAGACCAATGAAATATGCCAGTTCACCCATCATACACATTTTATATTCTACTTTCATTCTTTCAGCGAAACGAGTACATAAATCAGGGTTAGTAGAACCAAATATAATATCATCGACATATATTTGAACAAGAATGATATTATGACCTTTTACTTTCCTGAAAAATAAAGTTTTATCGATTTTACCTCGCTCAAATTTTTCAATATGGAGATAAGTAGAGAGAGTGTCATACCATGCACGAGGAGCTTGCTTTAAGCCATAAAGTGCCTTATCGAGTTTATATACATAACCTGGATGCTTAGGATCAGTGAATCCTGGAGGTTGTTCAACATATACTTCTTCATTCAGCCTTCCGTTGAGGAATGCTGATTTCACATCCATTTGATATACCTTGAAGTCTTCGTGAACAACGTAAGCTAAGAATAGATGAATAGCTTCGAGTCTTGCCACTGGGGAAAATGTTTCGTCATAGTCTATGCCTTCCTCTTGTCTATATCCCTGAGCAACAAGACGATCCTTGTTGCAGGTTACGGTTCCATGTTCATCCAACTTGTTTCGATAGACCCATTTAGTGCGTATCACTGACTTGTCAGATGGTCTTGGAACGAGATTCCAAACTTTGTTTCTTTCAAATTCTATCAGCTCTTCTTGCATAGCGCGGACCCAGTTTGGATCTCTGAGGGCATCATATGTTTTCTTTGGTTCAATCAGAGAAATAAAGTTAACAAATAAACAAATGTTACCTGAACCTCATCGAGTCTGAACACCAGCGTTTGGATCACCAAGAATCTGATCAATGGGGTGATTGATAGTCCATCGCTGATCCGGAGCATGATTCGCTGACTCGATTTGAACTTCTGGAGGAGCTGAAGAAGAAGCTTCAGCAACTTCAGGTACTTCAGGTAGAAGAGGAAAAGGTTCAGATGTCATTTCATTCACTGATTGCTGAGAAGTAGATGGTATGTCTGAGGTAGATAGTTTAGAAGCAGGCATAGTGGTGAGAGGAACAGCTGAAACCCATGAAGATTCAGCTTCACTAGTCTGCATGCTTGGGATGATTGTAGGATCATCATCAGCGGTAGAAGTATTAACTTGAGGGATAGGAGCAGCTTCTGAATCACCAAGATGAGAAAACATCCATTGATTCAGTTCTTCAGTATCAGCAGAGGGTCTTGAGTTCGCTGAACGGGATTCGTCAAAAGTGACGTAGATTGTTTCTTCTACAGTTTGTCTTCTACGATTGAAGACTCTGAAGGCTTTGGAGACTGAAGAATATCCAAGAAATATTCCATCATCAGCCTTGGGATCAAATTTTCCTAGGGCGTCCCTGTTGTTCAGTATGAAATACTGACATCCAAAGATGTGAAGAAAGCTAATTGAAGGCTTTCTCCCATGGAAAGGTTCGTAGGCTGTTTGCTTGAATCTTTTAACAATCAACGACCTGTTTTGAGTAAAACAGGCAGTGTTGACAGCTTCTGCCCAAAACTGAGTAGGTAGATGAGAATCACTGAGCATTGAACGTGCAGCTTCGATGATCGTTCGATTTCTTCTTTCAGCGACTCCATTTTGTTGTGATGTTCTCACTGAGGAAAAGTTGTGAGAAATACCCTTGCTTTCAAAGAAGTTTTCAAGGGAACTGTTTTTGAATTCAGTCCCATGATCACTCCTTATTGAGCGAATGGTCATATTATTCAGGACTTCCATTTTCCTGACGAAAGTGATGAGTTCTTCAAGGGTGTCACTCTTAGAACGGAGAAACATAACCCAGGTATAGCGAGAGAATTCATCAACTATGACCAATGTATATTTCTTTCCAGCGATGGATTGTTTGTTAACAGGGGCAAACAGATTCATGTGAAGTAGTTGAAGAGGAGATGACACTGAGGAAACTTGCTTAGACTTGAAGTTTGCTTTGGTTTGTTTCCCTTTCTCACATGCTGAACATAGAGATTATTTAGCGTATGAGTGTTGAGGTAGACCAGTGACCAACTCTTTTGAAGAAAGAGTGTTCAGTGTCTTGAAGTTTAGATGAGAGAGCCTCTTATGCCATAGCCAGTTGACATCAGATGAGGCTTTTGAGAAGAAACATGAATTCTCAGTGGTTGTCGAGTCCATGTTTATAACATAAACATTTTCCAAACGATATCCGCTGAGAGTAATCTTCTCCTTTTTGTCAGTGACAAAGCAGGATTCCTTAGTGAAACATACTTTGTAGTCCTTGTCACATAGCTGACTGATGCTCAGAAGATTGTGCTTCAGTCCTTCAACATATGCGACTCTTCTAAAGGTAGTTGTACCATTAGATAGTACACCAAACCCTCGGGTATAGCCTTTTCCATTTCCACCAAAGGTCACTGAGGGACCTTTCTCTTCCTTATATTCAGCGAGCAGGTTCTTTTTGCCAGTCATATGTCTAGAGCATCCGCTATCAAGATACCAGATACCCTTCAGGACCTGCAAACAAAGGAAGATTAGTTTGATTTATTCACCCATTTTACTGTGGGTCCACATTTGTCAGTGGTGGTAGAGGAAGTGGAAGGTTCAACAATCTTCGCAGCATTTGAAGATTCAGGTCAGGACTAGTCCTCACTTTGGTTTATTTCTTAACTTCAATGGTTGTTTTCATCTTAACCTGATTTGCATCAGGATTGGTCTTCTTTGCCTTGGGGGCAATCTTCTTTACCTTAGCTAATTTCTCAGCCTTGGTAGCTGTGGGTAGGGGTGAGCAATACCGGGTACCCGCCCTTTTTTCACGGAACCGGAACCGGCGGTTCCTAGAAAGAAAGAACCGGAACCGTTCCCATCGGTTCTCTGTTTTTTGGAACCGGTTCCGGTTCCGGGTACCCGCTGGGATTTTTTTTTAACATTTTTTACAATAAAACCTAATTTTAAAACACTTGCAAAATAGAAAGAAACAACCTAAACTTAAACATAGTACCAACGTAGTTTTCATACAACAAACGATTAAAACTAAAAACTAATCCGATAAAAATAATTATTACACAACCAAATTAGAAATTCTTAAGTCTTGATACACCATCAACAAAAGTACAAAACGAATAAAACGCTTCATGTCTTCACGGCACTTTTCTGCCGTCACTCTCCTCTCTCCATTCATTGAACTCGTTATAGCTTTCCTGCCGCCACTCTCCTCTCTCGACTTCAACAGCCTGGTCTTGCCACTCCTCTCCTTCATCAATATCTGCTTCTTGATTTGTACTTTGAACAGCTGCCACGCTTTCCAAGCTTCCTGTGTGATCACTGACCTGATGAACGTCGCTTTCCTCAACCCATAATTGTGACTGCTCTCGGTTTTCATGTTCGTTCTCCTGAAGTGTTTGCGTGAGTCAAATCACTCATAAAAGCAGTGATATTGTTAAAAGTGTAGTAATCAGAATGGCTGCTTACTTGACCATGAACAATGTTCTCTGATCTGGACCGGAACCCTTCCCTGATCAAGAGAGAGCCACATCATCAAACAACAACCACAAGGAAAATCTTATACATTAACAAAAACCATCAACATTCTATTTGAAATGCTTTAGGTCCATAACAACATGAAGTCCTAACCACACGAGGTGGGGTGTGGGGGCGAGATGTATGCTTAGAGTTCTGTGAATACTATAGAAGTAAAAAGATTTCATGTAAAAAGCTTCAAATAGAGCATACCTCAAACCAGAGACAGTGTGGCGTTGTCTCAATTGAACCAACTCGCTTGCTGCAACCGAAGAAGGCCTCTCCTCCTCTACAGGCCTTTCATTCGGTAAGAATCTGCCTCTCAGTAGCGACTGATAAAACGAAACACAGCCTTAAGTAATCATCTATACTCCAAAAACATTCTAATGCTAGACTATCAGGCACACAAAGATCACAAACTAGAAAGCAAATTGTTATCCTACAAAGATCAAATGCAAACATGGATATACAGCGGCTTTTTAGTTTTTACAAACCTGTGAAGGCTAACAAAACAAGAAAGTGATAAGCAACCAACCTGAATACGGTTGCGATGTGCAAAATCAGAAATATATGACCGAATCAACCTTAATGTCGGACTATAGCACGGCGGACTTTTGAATCACTTTCATACAATCTCGATTTAGAGTTTTGTGGGAATCTAATCGACCACAGTTCCAACACATTACCGAAGGTCAAGACTGTTGAAAAGATTCATTCCAGAGAAGACAACAGAAAATATATTGAAGATAAACAGTGAGCATCGATACAGAGAAGAGAAAGAATCTCACCGTGAGGTGGTGTGCAGCGGAGGCCAGAGTCGTGTGCAGCGGAGGCCGGAGTGGTGTGCAGCGGCGGCGGTGTGTGCGGTGGATGTGTACAGCGGCGGGGTGTGCGGCGGCTGTGTGCAGCGGAGGCCGGAGGGGTGTGCAACGGAGGCCAGAGGGGTGTGCAGTGGCGGCCAGAGGGGTGTGCAACGGCGGGGTGAAGTGAGGAGACTTGAGAGTTGAGAGTGAAGGCTGTGAAGCTATGAATGTGAATATGTGATGTCTGGAAAACTAAACCCTAATAGTAATATGTATAATATAAATATTAAATATTAGATATTTTCTATTAAAATGTACCGGGTACCCGGCGGTTTCGGTTCTGGGTACCCAGCGGTTCCGGGTACCCGGTCCCGGAACCGGTCCCGGCGGGTACCCAGCGGGTAGCGGTTCTAAAAAAATGAGAACCGGAACCGGACCCGGACCCAATCACATCGGTTCCGTTATTTTAGGAACCGGAACCAGTCAAATCGGTTCCGGTTCCGGAGCGGTTCCGGTTCCAAAGGCGGGTACCCAGTTCCGCTGCTCACCCCTAGCTGTGGGGCACTTACTAGCAATATAATCAGTAAGTCCACAGTGATAACATTTCCTATAGCTAAAAGTAGCTTTAGGACCATTTGCATGCTTAGCCGAAATTTTTAAATGAGCAGGGCCAACACCAAGAATACCTTTGGCATTGGAAATTGGAGGAACTATCGGTTCTTCGGATTTCTTACCAATTACATCCACTTTGATTCTAGGAGTAGATCGCTGAACAAATTCAGGAATCTTGTTCTTAGAACTAGAGGGATGACTTACTGAAGGTTTTGAGACTTTCAGCTTAGGTATTTTCGTACCCTTATGAGGTTTTTGATTAAAAACTTTTTCCTTACCTTTAGAAATTAAGGTAGGTTTATCCTCAAGGATGGGAGTTTTAGAAGAGGAACAATGAGACGAGGAGGTGTCAGGGATAGAGGACACGAACATTCCAAACTTAAGCATGGAACGATCAGTGATTGGTTCTTCAGCATCAGCTTTATAACCAAGACCACTTTTGTCACTCAGGGGAATCTTAGCACGAATTATCTCAATGATCGTTGTTGAGGAATTACACCATCCTTCAACAGTATCCTTTTCAGCCTTTAATGCAGCGATAGCATCTTCTCGTTCAATTCGAATGATTTGATTTATGTAGACCTGATCTTTCAAATTATCTTCTATTTTAGAAAGTTTTTCTATTTGCAAATGACAGTTTTTAAGCTGTTCAAAGAGATCAATATTTAATTTTTCAACTTTGGTCTTGCCATTCATGGCATCATATAAATCAATAGTCAAAAGATCGACGATCCGACGTCTTTCGATGTCACTGAGGGCTGAAGTATGAGTGTCATCGAGAGAGTTTGATACCTGAGAGGTGGAGGTAAAGTAGAGGGAATTTCAGCTTGTTCTTCCTCTTCTTCTATTTGAGCCATGAGGTAGAGATTGGCCTCATCATCATTAGAGTCAGAGGAATCTTCATCTGATGCAGCTCAGTCATGATTTTCAGCGATCATGCCTTTTCCTTTCTCAGCTTTGCATATTTTCTTTCAGCTTCTTGTATTTGTCATCTCTAGACCTGGGGTTAGAGGATTTTTTGTAGGAAGAAGATGAGGGTTTGAAGACTTTCTTTGACCTGCACTCACTAGCAAAGTGACCTATCTTTTCACAGTTATAGCAAGTGGCAATTTCCTTATCTACAGGAGTAGAAGATTTTGGCTTGTCAGTGAGGGAAAGAGGTTTATTTCTTCTGAAGTTACTCTTTCTGGAGAATCTCCTGAAGTAATTAGTTAGGAGAGCCAGAGATTCGTCAAGATCTAAAGGATCAGTGTTTGATGAATCATCAGAGTTAGATTCCAACTCAGTGATAGTGACAGTAGATCGCTGAGTAGGTACCAACTCTGAGGAGAGTAAAGCAACATGTGTGCTTTTGGAATCTTTTACAAGATTCTTCTTAAGATGACACGACTGCTCATGATTGAGCATAGTGCCAAATAAGGTAGAAAGGGTCATTGATTTCAGATCCTTTGAGAGCTTAAGACACATAGAATAATTGTCCCAACTTTCAGGAAGACATTCCAGAAATTTTGTCAGGATCTCAAAGTTAGAATATTCCTTACCAACGGTTTTTAAGTCAATGATTAAACAGTTAAACCGTTGATGTACTTCAGAGAGAGTTTCATTCTTACCACAAATGAAGCTTTCGTACTGTCTTACCAGGTTGATCTTTCTTGAATCCTGGACTTCAGATGTACCTTCATATTGAACACATATTGTGTCCCACATGGCTTTAAAACTTTTCAGGTTCATGATGGAGTGGTAGACTTAATCCGGAAGAGCCATAGAGATGATAGATCTGGCCTTAGTGTCAATGGCCACCTTCTTCTTGTCTTCATCAGTCCACATACTAACTTCCCTGGGAATGATTCTTTCAGGGATAGCAGCTCGAGTAGCAGTGTCTGGAACAACAGGGTCTATCATGAAAGGGACATATGGTCCATTTTCAATGTAGTAAGGTATAGTAGGATCTACACCTTCTAGGAAGAGCATCATGCTATTTTTCCAGCGATTGAAGTTATCTTTGGAAAATCTAGGGGGTTTTGCAAGAGAACCATTATCGATATAGTTTGTGTTTGTGGGATTAGCCATTATGAAAAATAGCAAGGAAGAGAAAAGAATTAGTATAAGCAAGATCTTGTTTATTGGTTTAAACAATCTGCTTTGATACCACTTGTTGGTCCCAAAGGGGTTATACAAGTTTGTAGAAAGGGGGGGGGGGGGGTTGAATACAAACACACGATTTTTATCTTTCTAAATTGTTTATTGATATGTATCAAACAATTTACAGTTTGTTGCGGAATAAGATTAAGGAATAAACTTAATCTAAACAAACTATGAGAATCACTAAGAGTTCTTGCACTAGAAAAAGAGATTTAAGAAAATCTAGAATACTAAGGAGAGTATTCTATCACATAGCAGTTCAGCGAAGAGAGGAATGGCCGAGCACTTCTCAAATGAAGTAGGGTTTCCTTTATATACTGCATGCATTTAATGCATGTCAGTATACCTTTACACGTGGCAGTCTCTGGTTGGTTGCATGTTTTGACTTCAGTAGACAACCTAGTGGCCGCATGATGAACAGTGTCAGATCAGAGTTGGTTGTACGATTCTGGACAAAAGGGATGTCCGCTCTGACACAGTCGTACGGAGGCGTGCAAGGGGATAAGACAAAAGTTGCTTGTAGAGGAGGCTTAATGATCATCGTTCGCTGAATGATTCTTTATCAGCGAATGATAAAGTTCAGCGTTCGCTGAAGTCTTCTACTTGAAACTTCACGTTGATTGGACAGGTCTTGGCTTCACTGATATCCGCATCAGGTCATTAGTAGACTTAGTCGCTGGTTCTTTGGCTTGATCTTCGACTTCAGCGTAGAACATGGTTGACGTGAATCTTGTCTTCAGGGATCATAAGTAAACCATAAAAACTATCAGCGATCATCAGTGAGACTGAACATGCTCAGGGCTCACTGATGAACAGTGTTCGCTGAATAAGTAAACTACAGCGTATGTTTTCATCAACGATACTAAACAAACTTAGTATATTTTCTTTGATGACAAAACATTAATACATATTGTCTACTTACAATTTTCACTAAGTGTTTCTCAGGGTCATTATCAAATCACTGAGGGTTTGGATCAACATAATCAAAACCCATCAATTACTCAACATTTGATAATTTTCAAGTAAAACACATAAACATCTTAAAATGGACATTTTTGGCATGTACAACGTTTTCGCAAATCAACTTGAACTCACCTTGCTAGGTTATGTTAAACCTAGGAGCCAAACTCATCTCTAGCTTCCAAAATGGTGAAGGCTTTAGATCCACAAACATCCGTCACTAGAACTTTGTCTAAGCCACTTACAAGCCTAAAATACACCAAGAATAATCTATCATTTTCTTAACCATGAACCTTTTACATCAAAACCCCCAAAACATTTGAAAACCCTAGAAAATAATGAACTCTTAAAAATGGAGAAATTAGATCTACAAGAATAGAAGAGTCATATACCTCGAGTTGTAGAATCAACCATCGAATTTTCTTTTTCAAATCTTCCATAAATTTTCTCCAATTTGAGAGTCTTTTTCTCCAAGAAAAGCTCTCTCTCCCTCTCACTTTGAAAGTCACGATTTGGTAGTAGATGGAGCAAAAGAGAAATTCTTTTTACCTTTTTGGTACTAATTTACCTATTTGGTCCTCCAAGAAACATTACATAAACCATGTCATCCCTACACTACTATTAGATTGCTAAATTTAAGTTCCCCCTTTTTTTCGGGATATTACAACTACCTAGAATTTTTCGAGTGTTACACCAGGAGGATAAACAAGGGCCCATAGGTAAGGGGAATAAAAAGTGGTAGAAGACCTGGTATTTTAGAAGTTTGTTAGGGGGTGGGGGGTCTGACAACATATTTGTCCCTAAACAACCTGATCCATGGCCTTAGTCACCATCCCCTCTGAACCTGAAACCCATATTTCCCCTAATCATCAACTTTCGGTGCTTCCTAAACCATCTTACTCCTTGGCTACCATACTATCATTACCTACTCCAACCTCCTTCAGATACCCCTTGTAGACACGCGAAACTTTGCAACATTAGTCCCTATCGAGAATTACCTCTATCCTTTCTTCTAAGCCTATCTCTACATCTATGGAACCCCTTATATGTACAACCTAAAACATCTCTTCCCCTACCTCTAAACCATACTTTCCATTTTCGAGTATTCCCCCTTCTCTTCTTCTCAACCTAAAACTCTCCAGCATTCTTCTCGTGCCTTTAAATCTATGTCCCCTACCCAATTAGGTTTTGATTTACGATTGTTGTTTGTTTTAAAGTTGTTTTCAATCATCAATAAGATTCCACTTTGGGTGCCAGATTGTCGGGGGAACACAAAAAGGTGTGAGGAAGGTGATCAAAAGGATTTTTTAAATACTAATCACACTTGTACACAAGCTTCATATACTTGTACATTAACTCTTCTGAGCAAAAGTAAAAAAACAACAAAAATGTTCCTCTACTTACAAAACCGTGTAAAAAGCCCTTTCCTATAGTAGTGAGAGTTGGTGTCATAGACCATTTTTAGAGAAAATGCAAACCACAAAGATTTTTGTAGACTTATCAAATGTTAGGTCCCACTTTTATAATTTTCACTAAACCTTAATGACTAAATGTATTCGAAACATCATGAGAATTTGAAATTCTTTCAAACGGTTTCTAGTTTAAAGGTATAGATGCATAAGATCAAATTTTTGGCATTGGTGTTTTAGATGCACAAGTCGACGATAGAAAATTTAGTTGAAGATTTTATATGGTGTCGATGAGGACATGGACAACTTGGAGTTACTTGGGGAAAGGGACCAAAGAGGTAGGTTGGTTAGAGGGTGTGGGGAACATTTGATTAGGAGGGATTTCGAGAAGATATGGGCGCACTTTAAGGGCTTGTTCAGTAAGAGGATTGGAGATGATGGTTCGACATTGTTTTGGAAAGATAAATGGTTGGGAAATTTCAAGCTTTGTGATAAGTTTTGGAGAAGGATGTGGTGGTGAGGAAAAGAGTGGAACGACGAGACGTAGGGTGGCATTAGCATAAGGACCCTAGTGGTAGATCCCTTTTCGAGATAAAAGAATTTGAGAGTTTGGCTCATAGTTTAAGCTTGGACATAAACGAGCAAGACAAGTGGGTTTGGCTCTTGGGCGAGTATGGGATTTTTTCGGTAATGGGGCTCACGGAGTTGATAGACAAGCAGTTCCTTCAATCACCAGATCATGTAGTCGAAACAAAATGGGACAAGTTAGTTCCAAGGAAAGTATGCATCCTGTTTTGGATATTAAGAAATAATAGAACCCAGCGTTCAGTGCTTGCAAATCAAGGTTTAGATATTCACTCTTCCTTATGCTCTTGACATGGGGCCGAAATTGAATTGATAGGTCATTGTATAATTTGTTGCAAGGAAGTATCAAATGTGTGGTAATTAAAGGTCTTCGATTAGTGAAGTTTGGGATCCCCAACGTGGTCTCTATCGATGATGTTTTTTTTTTCTCTCAAGATCATCCTTCGCTTCCTTCTTTTGCAAAAAAGGTGTGCAGAAGGTAGTTTCTATTTAACGATTTGGACTTTTCGTAATAAATGTTATTGTCGGATCATGTTCCTACTCAAGTGGATTGGTTTTTCGACAATCAACTCTTATCATTTCGTTGGTTAATTCTTTGCTCAAAAGGCCACATTTCTTCATAGGCAGATTGGTGCTGCAACCCGAGGTCCAGTTTAGGAGACCGCTCTTAGTGTTGATGCATGGTTGTCCTCAAATGTTCGATGTTAGGGGTTGGGGGGATTATTGGTCCTTGTTTGATTGTTCTAGGTTGGTTGTCTTGGTCTTTCGTTGGTTAGGTCTCTTTTTGTCGGGGTGACCTTTGCTTTTGTGTTTATTCCTGCTTCTTACGAAATGTGTTTGTAGATGTTTGTTTTGTATCCTTGTTTGCGCGTTTCTTAATAAAATTTGTTGTCTTAAAAAAATTACAATGTACTCTTATATTATTATTTTGTAATTATAGATAGGGTTGTAAACGAACCGAACGTTCAGCGAACCGTTCGTTTATGTTCGTTTATTTAATAAATGAACGAACATGAACACGTTTTTTGTTCGTTTAGTTAAATGAACGAACATGAACAATTGTCTCGTTCGTTCATTTATGTTCGTTAATGTTCGTTCGTTTACGTTCGTTTATGTTCGTTTATGCCTGTTTATATATATAATTTATATAATATGAAATTAATATGTATAATCATCAAGTAAATTGATCTTTTAGAATATATTTTTATACCTCCCAAGTTAACCCGGTTTTTCATTTTGTTAAAGTATTTTTTACGAACGAAATGATGAGTATGGTGGTTGTTTTTTGTTCATTTGGGTTCGTTCGTTTATGTTCATTTAAAGTCGTTCGTTTACGTTCATTTATGTTCATTTAAGTTCGTTCGTTTATGTTCATTTAAGTTCGTTCATTTACGTTCGTTTAACTCTTAACGAACGAACATAAACGAACACGAACACACCAAAATTCTTAACGAACGAACATGAACACAAAAAATCTCGTTCGTGTACCGTTCGTGTTCGTTCGTTGGTTCGGTTAAGTTAAACGAACGAACATGAACAAGTCTCCGTTCGTGTTCGTTCGGTTCGTTTACAACCCTAATTATGGATGTCCAAACCAACTTATACCAGAGGTGGACCCAAGAATTTTTTCTTACGGTGGCACCTTTGACGAACCTAAAAAATTTTCACATCGCCCGATGTTGTTTTAGCCTAATTCCACTGCTTTGAGAATTTTTTTTCTCGATTTCGAGGAACTTTTAAAAAAAATCAATTTCGAGATAACTTTTCGGGGTTTTTTGGTTGATTTTAAGAGTTTTTTTGGGATTTTTGGTTGATTTTAAGAGTTTTTTTTGGAAATTTTGGTTGATTTTAAGAGTTTTTTTTGATACGGTTGCACCATTTAAAACGATACGGTTGCACCCTCCAAAATAATACGGTTGCACTCTTCATACCGCTACAAAATTTTACCCTTCGCCGGATAAACGATACGGTGGCACTTGCCACCGTATGCACTACTCTAGGTCCTTCATTGACTTATACGCGCCTCAACTAATGCCAGAGAGACCTGAATATAGATAATAGTCTTAGAAAATTCTGAGTGGCCTTAAGAAGACTTGAACCAATGTTTGGGACCTCTGGGGAGGGGCATCAAAACCTCGTCCTTTTTCTATCCCTAGCTCGTTGACCGTGGTTAGACCATTGATGATGAAATTTCAAGTAAAAAAGAGTTGCTTAACGCCTCCATGTTTGAAGAAAACTTGATAGGAACCATACGATGGTTGTAGGAGATAAGATTTGGTAAGAGTTGGTGCAAGTAGAATTAAAGAGTAACAAAGGACAAAGATGATTGAGTGGCCATGTATCCATCAATCTTTTCTAAATGGTATGGAGTCAAAGGTGTGTAAAATTGAAGTTTGACCCCCATAAAGTTAGGAGCTTTTCATTTTTATTTCTCGACAGTAGTAACAAGTATATGATTGGAAGACTCAAAGGCTGAAGTTGAAGTGTTGTGAAGGAGACATGTGGGAGGGTAAATTAGTAATTTACCAAGGGAGGAGTGCTTGTGTTGTATTGATGGCTTGGCAGACAGGTGAGACTGAAGAGTCCAGCATGTTGATTCGTAGTTCGGACCCTTCTGTTTCGGGACTAAAAAACAATTTAAATTATTCATTGAATTTTCAAACCCAGATAATAAATAAAGCTTTTTGCTTTTCTTTCGACTCCAAATAAATTAGAGTCTTGAAGGCGAGGCCCAGTCAAAATTTTATTACTCTCTCAAGCATCACTTTCCTCACTCTCTCTCTCTCTCTCTCTTTTTTCTCTCTCTCCAATCTTTTCACAGGTATCATCAGCATGCTATGAACAAGAGTGCTTGCTCGCTCCTTCCTTTTTGCTCTGCTAAATCAAAGCAATGAACTTGTGGACCAGAATCTTTCAATTCTAGGTTTCCCCCTTTCTTTATCAGATTTCCTTAATGGGTTTGATAGATTAGCTTTTTCTGAATCTGGGTTTTTCTGGATTTTGTTGGATCTGTGTTGTATGTTGTTAGTTTTTGGTAAATTGTTAATCAAAACCCATGTTTTTGTGCTGGTTATCTTCACGTTTAGCAGATTGATTTGCTAATTTGTTGCTGTTAACAACTGCATTTGTCAATTTCCTGATTTGATTGACTATTTCTTCAGCTTTATGCCTGTGGTCCTTGCAATTTTTTTTTCCTTTCATTTTCTAGGATTTATATTTGGGTTTCTTTCGATTTATATGATACGTTTTGGGTATTGAGTTGCATGATTGATCTTCTACCTTCTTACCTTTTTGGTTACTATCTTTCTTCTTCTTTTCTAAATTTTCTGATTGTTATTTTAAGATCTAGCTTCTGGATTCTGGATCAGGTTTTGTATGCTGTTTCTGAAAAATCGCAACTTGGGTTTCTTTAGTCAACAAACTTCCAACGTCGTCTATTGCGTTCGATCCAAGTCTTCCTTTTTTTCTTTTTTCTTTTTTCTTCTTTACTTCCTTTGCTTTTGCTATTAAATCCCCATTTACTGTGATATATTTGAGCCCCAATCTGAAATTATTCTTGACTTGAATATGTTTATAAAGTCTGATGTTTTTATCTTCTTCATGACATTGTGTTTACAGAGGTGGGGTTTTCTTGATGGAAATCTTTAGCATCATAAGAAGCTGTTTTCGGGAATGAGTTTCTTGATCTTGATCTTGATCTTGATTAGTATATAGCATCTAATCTATCATCCAATGGCCTCAAAGAAGCATGTTCTTGGAGATGATTTGGAAGCTAAACTGGCTTCTAAACTATTGATATCTCAACCAGAAGCTGTTATGGTTGCTAAAGTCATCGAACAAGTGGGACCCACCGAAATCGATGTTTCTGTGGATCAAGAAAAGAAAACAGGTGAAAGAGGAAGTGTGAAATCTAGCTCGGTTTCAGATAAAGTTAGCGATGGGAACAGCAGCCTTGCGAAGACTGATTTCGTGGAGAGCGGAAAGAGTAGTATGTGTAGAGGAAGCACAAGCAGCAATGTGAGCGATGAGAGCAGCTGTAGTAGTTTCAGTAGCAGTATCAATAAGCCACATAAATCAAACGATACGCGGTGGGAAGCCATTCAAGTGGTTAGGGCTCGAGATGGGGCTTTGGGTTTGACCCATTTCAGATTGTTGAAAAGATTAGGGTGTGGTGATATTGGGAGTGTTTACTTGGCGGAATTGACTGGAACGAAAGCGTATTTTGCAATGAAAGTTATGGATAAAGCGTCTTTAGCTAGCCGTAAGAAGCTTCTTCGAGCTCAAACAGAAAGAGAGATACTGCAATCTTTGGATCATCCGTTTCTTCCAACGCTATACACCCACTTTGAGACCGATAAGTTTTCTTGTTTGGTGATGGAGTTTTGTCCTGGAGGAGACTTGCACACTCTTAGGCAGAGACAGCCCGGGAAACACTTCACCGAACAAGCTGTCAAGTAAGCATCTTTCTAATTGATGCAATGCATATTATGCTTGCTGGCCATATCTTTTTATATTTTTAATTGATGCAATTACGTATTAAACCATACCAAACCAAACACAGTAAGGGGTTGTTTGTTTTACCTCTTAATAGTTTCATTAAGAGGCAATCTTTGAATCGTTAAGAGGTGAATCTTGTTTGGCAAAAGAGAAGTCTGCCTCTTTATGGTTCTAAAACCCTTATGAACAATTTTGTATCTTTGGCCTTAACCATTCAGCGCCCTAATTTCATTATAAACAATTACCAAACAACCATATTTCATTTTATACTATATCATAAGTGCCACTTAATCATTCTGATCACTTAATCATCCTGCACCAAACCTTTCAGCAACTGCCAAACATCCCCTTAGGTACATGGAGGAGGGTCCAGGGAGGGCTGAAGGGTAGAGAGACTGTTTCCATAAAGCTCATTTTTACATGTTGCGTTTTATCTTGTTGGTCTGGGATTCAAGAAAACATTGAATCTGTATCGTTGTGAAGTTTAAATTAAATGAAGATCATGGTTTAGGATCAAGAGGAAAGTATACAATACAAAAGTTGAGTACTTTCTGTAAAAAGATTAATCTTTTTGCTTTCATGCCGGCGTCAAGGATCTTATAGGTGTAGTTGATTATATCTTGGACCAACTCTTACATTTTTTCTTTATTAGAAAATGGATTCATATTCTTTCTACCCAGAATCCAGGTTACCTTCTTTCACCCAATGCCAATCTGTGAATATGATTTTTGGTGTGTTTTTCATTGACTAGAAACCAAACAGTGGAACGTTCTCTTTTTAGGTCATTTTGTTACAAAAGTTCATTTTGAATTCTTCAGTATCAAACATAAATTGGATTCTATTGGGATTTTTTCCCCTAGGTAATCAAAGCATTCCGTATTTGTTCATGTGGCCAATATGATTTTAAGCCTAAGGGGCTGTTTACCAGACACTATTCGGGTAAGCGTTTAATGACATTGTTTTTTATGTTTTGCAGATTTTATGTGGCGGAGGTGCTGTTAGCCATGGAATATCTTCACATGCTCGGAATCGTTTACCGCGACCTTAAACCAGAAAACGTTCTTGTTAGAGAAGACGGACATATAATGCTCTCGGATTTCGATCTTTCCCTTCGTTGCACTGTCAGCCCCACACTAGTAAAATCCTCATCTATAGACTCCGAACCTCTTCGTAGAAACACCGTTTATTGTGTCCAACCAGCTTGCATCGAGCCTTCCTGTATTCAGCCTTCATGTGTGGTCCCCACATCATGTTTCTCCCCTCGCTTCTTTTCAAGCAAATCCAAGAAAGAACGAAAAAACAAAATCAAGAACGAAATAGGAAACCAAGTTAGCCCATTACCCGAGCTCATGGCTGAACCCACGAGTGCGCGGTCAATGTCGTTTGTTGGGACCCACGAGTACTTAGCCCCTGAGATCATTAAAGGCGAAGGCCATGGAAGTGCTGTAGATTGGTGGACTTTTGGAATATTTCTATACGAATTATTATTTGGTAGAACTCCGTTTAAAGGGTCGGGTAATCGGGCCACGTTGTTTAATGTTGTGGGCCAGCCTCTTCGGTTTCCGGAATCACCTGTTGTGAGTTTTTCTGCAAGGGATCTTATTAGGGGATTGTTGGTGAAGGAACCTCAACATAGATTGGCATATAAAAGAGGAGCTACTGAGATTAAGCAACACCCTTTCTTTGAAGGTGTTAATTGGGCTTTGATCCGGTGTGCTACGCCACCAGATGTTCCGAAGCCGGTTGAGTTTGAACGATTCTCTGCTCCTATTGCGTCGACAAGTGAAAAGACTAATGTACCTTCCCCTGTGGCTGCTCCAAACCAAAAAGGTTCAGACAATTACTTGGAGTTTGATTTCTTCTAGTGATTAAAAAAAGTAAATGGCTGTGGATTTGTGGTTTTGTTGTTTTTTTTATGGGTAACAAACATCCAGGGATGTTTCTAAGGTTGGGTTGGGGAAGATGCTTGTATTTTTCTAAAATCAATTACATGACACTTGTGAGTTACTGTAATCGTCTCTTATTGCATTGCATCATGCCATTTGTCGAATTCTAGGCATAAAGATATCACACTTGAAAGGAGTTCTGATGGGAATCAAATCAATAACAGTGGATTAGAGGATTAAACACTCGAAATCAAATAAGCAATCAACAAACTGGCCTTCGAGACCCAACAATCTCCAAACGATAAACAAGAAAGAAAGAAAACAAATCAAATTCCAATATGCCCTACCCCCAATGACCATCCCCCTATATGGGTACTGATCCCAAACGAAAGCTAATAAAATAAATGCCATAATTATCCACTTAAGCTCTAAATAAAATAAATGCCATAATTAACCACTAATTATCCTCGAATGACAACTAGCCCCCTGGAGTTGGTTTCTTTCGCTGATAAACTCGACCCCATCGCTGCTGGTTCACATCATCACTCCCGCCCTGAAAAATCACCTTGTCCTCAAGGTGATAATTGGGAAATTGTTGTTGTATCTGTTCGAATAACTCCCATGTTGCCTCCGTCGTCGGTAATCCCTTCCACGCAATTAGAACCTCTCGCTGCGCCCCAACCTTGCGAGTGCCAAGAACCTCCTCCGGCTCCGTTACAAACTCAGCAGCACACCCCGCAGGAAGATCAACAGTCACCTGCTGGTCACCAATCATTTTTTTTAATTGTGAGACGTGAAAGACCGGATGAATTGATGAAGTTGGTGGCAACTTCAGCTTGTATGCCACCTGCCCAATTCGTTCCACCACCTCATACGGGCCATAAAATCGCGATGCTAATTTCTGATTAATGCGATGTGCAACCGTAGTCTGTCGATAAGGCCGCAATTTTAAATATACCATGTCTCCCACTTTAAATGACACATCTCTCCGTTTCCCATCGGCTTGTTCCTTCATAATCTGTTGGGCACGCAAAAACTGGCCTCGTAATTCCTCCAAAACTCTATCCCTGTCTTGCAAATAACGGTCCACTTCAAACGTCAAGGCAGTACCCCGATCATAACTAAGCAAACGTGGCGGATCTCGACCGTATAACACCTTGAAGGGCGTCATCCGAATGGTCGAGTGATACGAGGTATTATACCAGTACTCTGCCCATGGTAACCATTTGACCCACTCCTTCCGCCGGGCTAACGTGAAGCACCTCAAATAAGTTTTCAAACTCCGGTTAACAACCTCAGTTTGCCCGTCTGTCTGCGGATGGTAAGCCGTGCTACGCTTAAGAGTTGTACCTTGGTACTTAAACAATTCCCGCCAAAAGTGGCTTATGAAAACCCTATCTCGATCGGAAATGATTGAGTTTGGAATCCCGTGTAACCGAACTATTTCCCGAATAAAAACCGCAGCTACGGACGCAGCCGTGTAGGGGTGTTTCAAAGGAACAAAATGCGCCGACTTACTCAATCGATCCACCACCACAAGTATCACACTATACCCGGCAGATTTCGGTAGGCCGTCAACAAAATCCATGGTCAGGTCTTCCCAAATACGTTGTGGCAAGGCCAGGGGTTGTAACAATCCTGCCGGGGACAAGTTAGAATACTTGTGCATTTGGCACTCGCCACATTCCGCAACCATCTTAGCCACATCCCGTCGCATACCAATCCAATAGAATTCCCGCGATAGTCGTTGATAGGTTTTCTGAGTCCCTTCGTGCCCTCCGATCACACCTCCATGAACCTCCCTAAACAATTGAGTAATTAAGGCCGAGGCCCGTGGTAACACCAGCCGTCCCTTATATCGAACCATCCCATCATGGATACTATAAGCTGCCAAGCCGTCCTCTCCCGCCTCGATCTTCCCGCGTAGTGCCACAATTTCACGGTCGGTCTGTAGGGCATGTCGTTGTTCATCGGATAACCCCACCGAGGCCACGGCTATCGTCTCCATTGTCGGGTCTTCCCCACGTCTGGAAAGTGCATCGGCTGCCCCGTTTTCCTTTCCTGGTCTGTATACGATCTCAAAATCGTATCCCGACAACTTAGAAACCCACCTTTGATGTTCCCCCGGTACCGTTCGCTGCTCCAACAAGAACTTCAAACTTTTCTGATCCGTGACAACTGTAAATTTGCGCCCCAATAAATACGGTCGCCATTTCTGGACCGCCATCACTATTGCCATTAATTCCCGCTCATAGACTGATTTCATCTGTGCTCGTATACCCAAGACTTGACTGAAGTAGGCGATCGGTCTCCCCTCCTGCATCAACACTGCTCCCACACCCTGTCCCGAGGCATCCGCTTCCACCTTGAAAGGTTTCAAAAAATCCGGCAATGCCAAAACTGGCACCTGGGTCATGGCTGCCTGAAGGTTTCGAAAAGCCTGGGTTGCCTCCTCAGTCCATTGAAAACTGTCTTTCTTTAATAAGTCAGTCAGGGCGCGAGCGATTTTCCCATACTCCTTGACAAACTTGCGGTAGTAACCTGTTAACCCTAGGAACCCCCGCAATTCCCTCAAGCTCCGTGGTATCGGCCATTCCATCATTGCCGAAATCTTTGAAGGGGCGGCTTTTACGCCGTCACCCGTCACGATATGCCCCAAGTAGTCCACCCGCGTCTGCCCAAAAACACATTTTTTTGTTACAGTACAACATTTCTGCTCTCAAGCACCCAAAAACCACCGTTAAATGATCCTGATGCTCTTCCATGGTCCGACTGTAAACGAGAATATCGTCAAAAAACACCAGCACAAATTTCCGCAAATACGCATGAAACACTCGGTTCATTAACGCTTGAAAGGTAGAAGGGGCATTAGTCAATCCGAACGGCATTACTAAGAACTCGTAATGCCCTTCATGAGTTCTAAAGGCCGTTTTCGGAATATCAGAATCCTTCATACGAATTTGGTGGTACCCCGATTTCAGATCCAGTTTGCTAAAGACCGTTGCCCCATGAAGCTCGTTTAGTAATTCATCAATGATGGGAATAGGGAATTTGTCCAAAACCGTTGATTTATTTAGAGCCCTGTAGTCTACACAGAAACGCCAACTTCCATCTTTCTTTTTTACTAGTAGTACCCGGCTCGAGTAAGGACTGGTGCTTGGTCGAATAATCCCTGCCGTAACCATCTCCCCGACCAGTCTCTCGATCTCATCTTTCTGCAGCTGGGGGTAACGATAGGGCCGCACGTTTACAGGTTCGGTACCATCCTTCAGAGTGATCGCGTGCTCATGATCCCGGAAGGGAGGTAAACCTGCAGGCATAGAAAACACGTCTGAAAATGTGGTTAATATTTCGTCCAGGTCGGGATGAACTTGTGATTCCTGCGTGTTAAGTTCCCCCACGTGTGCCAATGTAAGAATATATCCCTCGTCAATCTCTGACCTATTCCGTACCAAAGCCTGTAACGAGGCCTCCCCACGGTGCAACCCCAGTTCGCCATGCAACGTCACCCGTTTGCCTGCATGTTGGAATGACATGGTTAGTTTCCGCCAATTGACCCGGGTGTCACCCAATTCCCTCAGCCATTTTATCCCCAAAATAACGTCCGCACTACCCAACTCTAGTGGATAAAAATCATCCGTAACCACCAGCCCTGGAAGGTGTATTTCCAACCCTCGGCATATCCCGACGCTTTTTGCGAATCTTCCATTTCCCAATTTCACTTCCGTTTCTCGTGTCCCGAATACTTGCAACTTCAAAGGGCCAACCAATTCCACGGATACAAAGTTGTGAGTCGCCTCACTATCAATCAGGACGACTACCTCAAAACCGTGAATTTGACCCCGCAATTTCATCGTATGCGGAGTCGTGATGCCCATCACTGATTGCGCCGAAACCTCCACCTGGTCCAAATGAATGTGTTCCTCCTCTTTGTCAGGAACTTCATCCTCCTCGTCAGGCTCCTCAGGTACAAGAATTACGTGAAGAGACTTGTCCGGGCACCGGTGTCCGGGCGTAAACTTCCCGTCGCACCGGTAACACAGACCCTTCGCCCGTTTATCCGCTATCTCCGCCTCAGACAGCCGCTTATAAGGGCCCTTTCCTGTACCCGTTATCCTCTCCTTCACTCCTTCCCCTGTCGGTAAACTGATTGCCCGCGAATTTCCCCCGGTCATCCGCATGAACGACTTAGGGGTAGCCCCCTTGCTCGACTCGATTCCCCGGGATGATCCACTTTCATCAATCACCAATGCAAGTTCCATGGCCTGACACAATCCTGGTGGTTGATGAGCTCGAACCGCCGTCCGTAACTCGGGTTTTAAACCTTTGACAAAGACCCCATCCAAGACTTCATCGGGCAATCGCGGGAGTTGGGCTGCCATCTTTTCAAACAACGTGACATACTCGCGAGCGGTGCCTGTTTGACTGATAGCAAAAAATTGCTCGTGTAGGCTGCCTTCTTGCGATGATTGAAATCTGCTCAACAAACGTCTTTTTAACTCTTCCCAGCTGCGGAACGACTCCCGATTCTCGCACCATCGGTACCATGAAAGGGCTGGCCCCTCTAGACATAACATCACCGCCCGTAATCTTCCACCCGAGGTCACCAATCCCTGAACATCAAAGAACCTTTCTGCCTGGTACACCCAACCATACACATCCTCCCCATTAAACAACGGCATCTTGATCTTCCTTAAACGGGCATCGGGTCCCCACATCCGCTCACTCCCCTGTGTAAATGATCTAAACGGGCTCGAAAAGACTCCCCTAGAACCCCCTGGTGGCTGATCTGAATAATTCTGAAACATCTCCTCCGTACTGCTAGGTGGTCGGAATCGGCTGTAACCGTGATGATCTCCCGGTGGATATGGTCCATAAAATTCCCCAGTAGGTCCTGTGGCTATCGGGTAACCTTGCGAGTCGAACGGAAGACCCGAAAAACTGGTATACGCGACTGAGGTTTGTAGGTTATTGGGTCGGAGATATGGGTAGGTGGGTGAAGGCAGGGTCGTAGTGTGATAGGTTGGCGACGGCAGGGTGGAGGAGTGGGACGATGGACGTGGATAGGAGAAAACGTGCGGCAGCGAGTTTGTGATGCCGAACGTGGGTGTTGGCGGTGGTAAACAGGTGGTGGCGATGGTTGATACGGTGGTTGCAACGGTGGTGGGCGGTTGAAGCGTCTTCATCAGGGCCAATAGTTCGGCCAATTTTTGGTCGGTTTCGGCTTTGTTTCGATCGATAGTCTCCTGCATGGTGTCGAATTTCTTCCCGTTTTCCGCCAGGCTCGCTGTCACCTCCGCCTTGTGCTGATCCATGGTGGCTTCCAGGTCCGTTGTTCTCGTCATGATCAGAAAAGCGATTCCACAGGTTGCAGGATGAGGCTCTGATACCAATTTGATGGGAATCAAATCAATAACAATGGATTAGAGGATTAAACACTCGAAATCAAATAAGCAATCAACAAACTGGCCTTCGAGACCCAGCAATCTCCAAACGATAAACAAGAAAGAAAGAAAACAAATCAAATTCCAATATGCCCTACCCCCAATGACCATCGCCCTATATGGGTACTGATCCCTTACGAAAGCTAATAAAATAAATGCCATAATTATCCACTTAAGCTCTAAATAAAATAAATGCCATAATTAACCACTAATTATCCTCGAATGACAACTAGCCCCCTGGAGTTGGTTTCTTTCGCTGATAAACTCGACCCCATCGCTGCTGGTTCACATCAAGTTCAAACTCATATAAAGAACAACTAGCTGGCTTATTTTTTGAGCTTATTGAAAAACTTTTGTTATGGTTATTGCTAAGGGGTTGTTTGGCGGTTGCTGAATGGTTTGATGCAAAATGATTAAGTGGTCAGAATCATTAAGAGACTCGTAGGATATAGTTCAAAATGAACTCTGGTTGTTTGGTAATTGTTTGGAATGAAATTAGGGTGCTAATGGTTAAGGGAGGCCCAAGATACAAAATTAGAGGGTTTTAGTCTTTTAGAACCATTAAGATTTACCTCTTAGCCAAATAAGATTTACCTCTTAGCCATTAAGTGGCCGCCTCTTAGTGGAACTATTAAGAGGTTGCCTCTTAATGGAACTATTAAGAGGTAAACAAAATCCCCTAAGTAAATTAAAAGTTATTTCAATTAGATTTAGAGGGTTTTTTTACATTTTTTCAATTATTTTACTTTTCTTTTCAATTATTCTCTCAACATGTTTTAGGGTGCGTTTGGTACGCAGACAGATAGGACAGGACAAGGTGGGACAAGACAGAACAATTGTTCCACGTTTGGTAAGACATAACTGGATAGAACAGAACAGATAACATTGACCAATTTACCCTTGCTAAATTCAAAAAATCAATAAAATATGAAATAGAAGGTTTATTTGATGTTTTAGAAGAGAATTAGATTTTATTTTGAGGTTATATTGGTAAAACATAAGTTTGTTGCACCTTGTTCCACTTGTTCCATGGGGTGGGGGTGGAACAGGTCTGTTCCACCTTGTTCCAGTCTGTTCCACATAAAGGTCCTGCCAAACCCTAAACCCTAAACCCTTCTGTTCTGTCATGTCTTGTCCAGTGTACCAAACGCACCCTTAAAGTCATTTTATATTTTAGTATAGATAAATAACTAGTTTTTACAAAACATGACTTTATTGTTTCTAAACATGAACTACAACTTTGTTTTATTGTTTCTAAACATGTTTTGAAAGATGCTTCCAGGCAACAAATAAGGTTGTACTTTTGAGTTTACAAAGCTGTAAATATTATACATAAGATTGTTTACTCAAATATACTTGAACCACCTATAGATACAGATTTCAGAGCTTGAAGCAGCTGCAATTGACATAGCCATAGGCATCGTTCGGCATAGGTTTTAGGCCGTTAACATTATTGTCATGTGGAGATTGAGCAGTTAAGGATGGAGTGGGCGACTCGGTGGCCGACTGATCTTGCAGCGAAACTTCCTTTCCTTCACAGATGATTTTGACCTCACAAGACTCTGGAGCACTATGTAGTATTTGATCAAGAGTCCCTCTACCACCTTTCTTGCTACTACCCCTCATTTTTCTGTTATAAATTGAAACTGGATTATTAAAATTAAATAGAGAAAAGAATTGGAACAAAAATCAGAAGATAAAAGAAGGGGATTGAGATGTAGCACCTTAGGGTGGATTTGGTGGCACCCATCACAAGTGTTGTTATATTTAGAATTGGAATGAGGTCCAGAATGGCTTTTGCCTCCATATCACTCTCAATAAGCACAGTTTCAACTTGGACCTTCACCATTAATTTAGTTTAGAAATTGATGATAATTAAATATACAACACTGGAGAAGGAGAAATAAGCAAGTGGTGTGTATTAGTATTACCTTTGAAGAAGAGCATAGAGAAAGAAACCTTTGGAGGTATTCACTTCTCTTTCTTCTTTCATGAACAAGGCAGCTTTCCTTCTGCATGAGGTTTGCTTGACTTATCGGTAACCTTCCCACTATACATACGACATGGTTATATACATACATATATATATATATATATTATAGGAAATATGGCTTTTACACCCATAGGTTAAACATGTCGATAGTTACACACATCGACATCAAATCCATATTTTACATTTCAAATTCTATGTTTTGATTCAAAAGAATTCATATAGCAACACCTTATTTATATTCTACAAAACTTAGAATAACTTGATGTTGCCAATAGAATCACCCTTTTACAAAGTGTAGGCAAATAATCCCTTGAGTAGTTGGGTTTATCATCAAATGCATCTAATTAGGAAAGTAATTTTGTTTATAACATCAAAAAGTACAAGGGTTTACTATATGTTAAATCATAGCATTAAAAATGTAAAAAGAATCATATTCAGTTGACACTCAAAGGAAAACAAAAAAACTCAAATTGCTATGACAAGTTGAACCATGGACATAAAGTAAAAGTCATCAAAGTCTCCTCTAGAATCTCTTCAGCCAACCCCACAACCCCTGAACCCCACCAACTATTGATTACCTTTTGTCATTAGAATTCATAGTTTTTGTGATTTTCTAAGTCAAACATATGAACATGAGAATTTGTTTTCCATGAAGCTGTTTTCCTCTTGTATAGATTAGAACAAGAAGGTGTATGGATCTAACAATGAGGTTTCTTTAGAACACATAATAATTTGAATGTTTGAAATCATATACTTTGATGCTTGCAACAATAAACTTGATTGAAAAACTGCTTGGATCTATACGGTCACGAGTATTTAAGTATTATATTGTTTCCGACTATTAGAAACGGAGATGAAAACTAGGGCAACAAAAACCACAAGGATTGTGGCGTACTGGTTAAGGCCCTAGGCGTACTGGAATATCCCAACTGCCCAAGGTTCGAATCCAGACGTACACAACTTGTGGCCACTGAGCTTTAATCATCGGTGATGTCTTATAAACTTTTAGAAATAGAGTTTGTGTGCTTACGAGGAGTAGGGATGTAGCGGAGCTCTGGGAAGACGTGGATCAGATAGACGATGGTGGATTCACGAAGATCGTTTCCGAGCGTCCAAAGCAGCGCATCCATGCTCGCCGACGACAATTCCTCAGTCCCTCTCCACGTCACCACGTACACGACGTCGTTCCCATTCCGATTAGAAAACCTACTGGCATCGCCGTCGTCGTATTCTTCCGTGATGGATGGCATTATAGTGAGTCTGCCATAGGGACCATCATCATCATCATCATCATCATCATCTTCATCCTCATCGTATTCGACAATCTCATGATTACCGCTGCTGCTGCTGCTGCCACTCCATTTATTGTTGATCCTATAGTTATCAAAGTTGATTATATTGATCGGAGGTGGCGCCCATTCGTCGGAGCCTAAGTATCCGATGTCTTTCTCGGCCATGTGTCCGCCTTGTTTGACCCAATTGGCAGAAATGGGTTGTGTCATTTGTATGGCTTCGTGGAGAGCGACAATCGTTGAAATGTTTGAATGATATTATTATTATTTTTCGAATTAAATACCTCCCGATTTTAAAAATGACAAAATGCAGTATTTTTGGAATATGGTAGACATATACCTTCTTTCTTTTATATACTTAAACTAGGTAATTGCACCGTGCTTTGCACGGTGTATAGTGTATACTAACAATGTATATGAATATAAGTACAATAAAATATTTAGATAAAGGCCAATGACGGCTTCTCATTAATTTAAAGTTTTAACTTTGAATTATATATTGATATATATATATTGATGATTGATTGTTAAAATAATAAAAAAAAATACTCAATCACTAAAAAATATACACTTTTAAAATAAGTTTTCATTTATAAGCATTGTTAGCTTACTACAAAATAATAAAATTAAATAATAAAAAATATATTCCATTAAAATAAGTTTTCATTTATAATCATTGTTGCATTCCATCTAAGTTTTGGTTATGTGAGAAAAAAAATCAAATAAAAATATATGTTAAATAATAATAAAAATTTAATACGAATACAGGGTATAATTATATATATTGTTAAAAATGTGATGTAAATAATATTTTGTTTTGTTAAAAATATTAATATTAATATTGAATATATAAAATAATAAAAATTAGTAAAGAAAATGAAAGGATTAACCCATTTAATGCTATATTTGATTTAAAAAAAATTCAAAACTCTAAGAAAAATCTAAAGCCTAATGGAGACTTCTTCTTAACTCTCTCTTCTACATTTTCCTTTATATATATATATATATATATATATATATATATATATTGATAAAGAGTAAACTTCACTTTTGGTCCCTTAATGTTTTTTAAATTTTAACATCTTTTGTCTCTAAACTATCAAAACTCGAATGTGGTCCCTCACGTTTGTAGTTTCACTAGGTTTTGGTCTCTTCCATTAACGATCGTTAACTTTTTTCGTCTAATCCAATTAAATGAGGGATATTTTTGTCATTGAACAATTAATTTTTTTTTTCAAGTAATGGACCGACCCTCAATCCGTCCCTTCTTCCCCGACACCCTACTTCGCCAGAAACCATCTTCCCCTTACCTTATTTCGTCGGCCATTCACCACCATCCAACAAAAACACACAAACTTAAAACCAAGATAAACAAAAAAACTCCACCGACGATGACCTGTTGTTTTTGTTCTACCAGTTGCGATCAATCAAACTCAAAATCTAGATGTGGCCTCTCTACCGAACTCGATGAAGGACCTGGGGTGAACTTGATCAAGAACCAGGGTGAGCTCGATTAAGAAATCTAAATGTGGCCTATCTGCGGTAATCTCCAAGCAACATCTTTGCCATTTTCGATCCTCTACCACTTCCCTGCTCGTATGGAAACTTAGACCAAGTTTATTAAAACCCCTTGTTTTGGGACGAAAACAGAAGAAGGACTACGATTAATAGAAGAGGTTCATGATCTGAGTTGGTAAAAAATGCAGTGAAGCCGACGTGGTTGGGGGTGGAAGTTAGCCTATTGATGTAGAGAGTTAAAAGCCCTTATTTTTCTACTATGAATCCATATTAGTAACCCTAGGTTCTTGCTGGTTCAGAGTGATGGTAGCTTACCCGTTTTATAGATGTCACCATAGAGGGGACGAGGAATGGGTAGAGGGTTTTGCGATTTTCGGTGAGATTGAAGAAGATGGGCTAGAAGCAGTGGCGGAGCCAGAATTTCGATCTAGGAGGAGCAGCAATTATAAATAAATAAATTAAAGAAAGTAAAAATATTTTTTCTACGATCATATATTCTTGAAATACCAACCTATACAATTTCCATAGTGACATCGTCGAGTTTTCATTTTTTTGAAACTTATCTATTATGTTTTCATTATCTACCTCAAAAAAAACATCATTTTCAATATAAGAAATCAAGCAATTGTTCATCCATTGATCACCCATTCTATTGTGCAACCTATTCTTCACAATGTTTATAGCTGAAAATGCCCTCTTAACTGTTGCAGTCGCAACAAACAGGTAACATCATTATTAGTTTTTTATATGAGAGAGAACATCTTATCCCTTCTTGTTTCAATCATTTATTACACAAGATTACACTGATTCCCTTTAAGTTAGGAAACTATGTCGAAGTATATGGGTTAGAACCTGGAAACTTGGAATCAACGTCTCCACTGAAAGTTGGGATTTTTATTTGGGAGACTTCTTTTTATGTAAATTTTATTCTTTAAAAACTAATACACATGTATGATCAATGGGATAACCATTTAAAAATCCCAATATTAAATTAATGCCTTTGTGGAACCAAAACCATTTAAATAGAAATAAGCTCATCCCACAATTGTTTAGTATGAAAAAAATCATTATATCAAATATATTTTGAAAAATTGAGGGTTAGCATTTGCTAACCCTTGCTATTAGCTACCTCCGCCCATGGCTAGAAGGAAGAAAAAGGGACGTGATCCCTGTTGTTAGTTTTGTTTGTATATGTATATAACACACACACACACACACACACACACACACACACACACACACACACACACACACACACACACACACACACACACACACACACACACACACACACACACACACACACACACACACACACACACACACACACACACACACACACACACACACACACACACACACACACACACACACACACACATATAGAGGTGGGTTCAAACGAGAACGCTAAGTATTTACGAGAACTACGAGAACGGCCTTCCATGTACAAAATCACTAGTGATTCGCGTACAAAATCACTGGTGATTCGCGCGACTTGCCACGCGACTTGCAAGTCGCGGCCCAAAGTGCGCGTGTCCAGAATTTTAATCACCAATGATTTTGTACGCGAATCACTAGTGATTTTGTACATGGTCGGCCGTTCTCGTAGTTCTCGTAAATAGTTATCGTTCTCGTTTGAACCTTCTTCTATATATATATACACATAATACAATTCTTTTTTTTTTGTAAAAACAAGAAAATTAAGAAAATAGGTAAAATGACCATAATACCCTTCATTTAATAGGAACGGGATTAACGGCTGTTAGTGGGAGGGACCAAAACCAAGTGAAATTACAAACGTGAGGGACCAAATCCGAGTTTCAATAGTTTAGGGACAACAACTGTTGAAAATTACAAACGCTAGGGACCAAAAGTCTTCAGTTTACTCTTAAATAAAAGATATTTATTTTACATATTTAATTTTTATGTCTAATCTTAATTAACATAAATAATTATTTTAAACACAATATAAGTTTAGAAACTACTTTCTGAAAAAGAAAGTTAACCTATCAACGTTTGTGTTACATAATTTGTTTATTGAGATATTTCTATAGGCGATTAAAATTGATTGTATTTTTGTTCGATTTATATTGGGAAATTAATTAAAATACCCTAACATTGAAAGTGACTTACCAAAGTAACTCAAAAAAAAAATTTCTTACCGAAATGCCCTCTTTTTCCGCGATAGGATCCCGCGATCGCGGGCAGGGACTAATTGTGAAAATTTTTGCAAAAATATTTACACTTTCAGTCCCTGGCCCCCGCGATCGAGGCCCGCGATGGCTCAAACGTGGCCCGCGATGGCCCGCTATGGGGACTGAAAGTGTAAATAATCTTGCAAAATTTTACACTTTCAGTCCCTGCCCGCTATCGCGGGATCCTATCGCGGAAAAAGAGGACATTTCGGTAAGAAGTAAATTTTTTGGGGTACTTTGGTAAGTCACTTTCAATGTTGGGGTATTTTAATTAATTTCCCATTTATATTTTAAAAAACATATTTTTAAGCAAAGTCGTTCCACTTTTTCTTGACAACGAGTTGTTCGTCAGAGCTTAAAAACCCTATTTTTGAAAACATATATTTAATGTTTATGACAAGACAATCTAAAATACATTTCACATTTGATTGATAATTAATTTTAATGCTCCAATAACTATATTACATTCAATTGTATGATAGAAAAAAAGAAGAGAGATAAAATAAAAATCTTTAAATAAAATTGTTGATGTTCTATTATCAAAAAAATTATAACATAATTATTAAATATACTCTTATCATAATCATTACAATAGACGGGATTATTTTGGTTTCATAATATATGAATATAAATCTTAATAATAAATATACTAAAAACACCTAAATTAATAAATATTATGTGACGGTGTTGGTATATACGTCACCTAGTTAAATGATCTGTTAAAATAATTAAAATCCAGTACGGATATTCGAATCTTGGCCATGGGATATATCAATCAGTTGACAAACAAGCACGTCCAATTGAGGGTTGCTATTTGCACTCAAAAGTCAAGGTCTAAAATGCATTGAAAATTGATCCAATTATTATATATATTTTATTATTATTATTACTATTATTATTATTAACTCATTAACTCATTATAAAATATATATATATATATATATATATTCTATTATTATTACTATTATTATTATAAGATATATATATATATATATATATTTATATATATATATATGGGAAATTAATTAAAATGCCAAAAGTTTGACCAACACTTACCAAAATGCCACAAAATTTCGGCAGTTTACCAAAATGCCCTAATGGCCCGCGATGGAGCCTGCGATCGCGGGATAGGGCTGACGTGGCACGACCTTTGGCCAAAAGTGTCCCGCGGAGCCCCTCAACTTTGGCCGCGGTGCTCATTTGGCCCCTGCCCGCGATCGCAGTCCGCGATGGACCAAAATTTTACAGTTTTGGTCCCTGAAAATTTACACTTTCAGCCCCTGTACTTAGACGAATATTGCATGCTTTTACTGTTTTTTTCCACAATTATTGTACTTTGAAAACCGATTTGTGGTTCAAATTCATTTGCATGTTTTCATCAATGTTAAATCAGTGTTTTTGGAATACCAGTTTGTGGATGAAATGAGAGATTGGTTGTCATCAATGTTGGTTGTTTCATTGATAAATAGATGTAAAATGCAATCCATAATCCACACACCGATTTCATACTTCTTTCTTGATTTCTTTCTGCAATATTTTGTGTTTGAGATACTACTGAAAAATGAGTTCATCTGTTGCAAAAGCTAAGCTATATTTCTGTTTTGATAGTGAATGGGAGCAAGATAACAATGAGTGGAATTTTGCTTATAAATCTAAGCATGGTGTAAAAGTGCCAGTAAACTATACTTATCAGAAATTTCTTGCATACGCCATGCAAAAATGTGGAATCAACCCTTCTGCTGTTTGCAAGTTAGTGTTTAAAAATGGCGATAGGTCATTTGTGGATTTATCCAACGATGGGGATATCTCTACTTTTCAGCACTTTGCAGTCGATTCAGAAAGGCCCCCATTACTTTTTGTGTATCCCGACGAAAACGACGACGACGGTGACGACGAAGACCTCCAAATAGAGCAGTCTGATTCTCAATTTCAGGCGTCCGACGCCCCAACGGTTCATTTAGATCATTCATATGGTCTTAACGACTGTATTCCGGAGACGCAACAACAACAACCACCACAACCACACGAAGGGCGTACTGCTGGAGTTGCTGATGACGAAACCCACGTTTTCAGAACGGGTAATTCTGAAATAGACAGATCAGACACCGATAGTGATGATCACGAAGAATATACCCCTAGTAGAAAATCATGTAGTCAGATAAATGACTTTTTTGATATGCCCCCTATTCTTCCAGACTCCCATACCCAGACACAAACCTATGAACCTACACCTTATATTCGCAGTGAAATGTTACATGTAGGTCAGATATTCGAGTCGAAGGATCTCTTGGCAAGTCAGGTCGGACTTAAGTTCTTGGAAGAGGGTTTCGAAAGGCGCACGTCGAAATCTGACAAAACTAGATACATAGTTGAATGTGCCAGAAAAAACTGTGACTGGAGGATGTACGCGATTGACACGGGTGGCAAAGAAGGGGCGTTCATGATTAGAAAGTTGCACGACGTACACACTTGTACGAGGACGCAACTGAATCCCCACCACAAACAAACCGGCAAAAAGACTTTGGGTGCGATACTGAAAAACAAATTTCTTGATGTTAGTAGGTCATTGCGTCCAAAGGACATCGTCCACGATGTTCACCAGCAGTTCGGCGTCACGATTGATTACCACCAAGCTTGGCGTGCGCGATGCCATGCACTGTTTATGGTGAGAGGTACGTTCGAGGAGTCGTATGAACGACTCCCGACATATTTATATAGTTTGCAGCTGCAGAACCCTGGTACTGTCACGCAGCTACGGACCGATTCACGTCGACGGTTTGAGAAGTGCTTCGTGGCCCTTGGACCCGCGATACGTATTTTAACACGTCATATGTTTACACATTATAAACTATAACATTTACAAAGGAAAACCACCTATGTTTTTGCAGATCCGCACATTTGTGGCAAATCTACGTCGTGTCCTGATAATAGACGCAACCCATTTAAAGGGCCGTTACTTGGGTATGATGTTCCTGGCGGTTGCCATGGACGGGGATAACTCCATCGTTCCAGTAGCTTTCGGCGTAGGCAAGTCCGAAACCGGGGACGAGTGGACTTGGTTTATGTCCATGTTGAGACAAGTTATCGGAGACCCGCAAGGGTTGGTGTTTATGTCTGACAGGGCTCCTTCCATAAGCGCCGCAATCTCTGCCATCTACCCAAACGCCCCTCACGCCATATGCTGTCGACATTTGGAGATGAACTCCAAATCCAAGGACAAACGTATTACGACCAACAAGGATGTCTATTGGGCGGCATGCAGAGCATATACGGATCGGGAGTTTAACAAGTACATGAATATGCTGCGATATAGTGCCGACGAAGCAGCCAAAGTCTTTGACGAAGCTGGACCGGAGAGGTGGTCCGCGGCCCATTTTCCTGGACAACGGTATGACATTCTGACCTCGAATAGTGCAGAGTCTGTGAATGCACTCTCCCGTTTTGCGCGTAGATGTCCGATTGTTAATCTTATGGACTACTTTCGGGCCTTTCAACAAGAGTGGTACCAAATTCGACGCCTAAAAGGAGCTGAGATGCAAAATGCACTCACACCAAAGGCGGAGAAGATCGTTCAGTACAGGGCGCGTCGTGCGGCAACGTGGCCGGTAAGAGCAATTGGGTAGGGGAAGTACGAGGTGCATGATGACTATCTTCACGCGATTGTGAATATGGAAGACCACCTTTGTTCGTGTTGCGAATGGCAAAAATCTGGGTTACCATGCGGCCATGCCATCGCTGCGGCAACACATATGGGTCGTAGAGATTGCGGCGACTTGGCTGTACCTTTCTTCACGTCCGAATATTACCGGAGAACATACGTGGAGGTAATAAACCCAGCTGGACCCCCTGCAGCATGGGTGTATCCACCCGACCCGCTTCCGCCATGCTATCCACCTTTAATGGATAAGAACAGAGCCGGGAGACCGAGAAAGAACGACCGACGTCCATCACGTGGTGAAAGTTCGATACAACGAAGATGTACTCGGTGCCAATGCGTAGGACACACTCGTGGAGAGTGTCCAAATCCCGCCCCTTCAACCGTGCCAAGGAGACATTCAGTCAGTCACACCCCGGGCCCGTCACAGCTTGAACCATATGGAACAAACACATATGATACTGTTGATCTAAACGCTGATTTGTAAAAGATATATATATATATATATATATAAAACAACACAGTAAAAAAAATACAAAACAACTAAAACAACCACCACCTACTTAAAAATTGATTTAGTTTCATCAATCCAAGCTTGCTTCTCGTTTACCTTCGCTTGAATAATTGCGAAGTCTTGCAGAATATGGTGAATTGATTCTTGTTCTCGACGAACACGAGCCTCCCGAGCTTTTATATCCCCTTTCATCCTTTTGATCTCCCTGTCTTCCTCTTCGATCTTTCTCAAATGGACTGCCTTCCTGTCCATCATTTTTTTCCACTCTTTTGTTAGTTCATCTATCTCCTTTCTCTTTTTTGCTATGGCGACCTCGATTTGAGGTGGCATTTTTTCAGGAGTAGACTTAGGGTTTGATGACGATGCCATTTGTGGATGAAATGAGAGAAGAGAAATCAAGAGAGAAGAGAAATCAAGAGAGAAAGCAATTCAAAGAAAGAAAGCAAGAGAGAAATCAAGAAAGAAAGCAAGAACAAGTGTGAATTGTGAATTGCATATTACTGATATTTATGGATGAAATCTCAAACATGCCAGTGAATTTGAACCACAAATAGGTCTTCAAAGTACAATAATTGTGGAAAAAAACAGTAAAAGCATGCAAGATTCGTCTAAGTACAGGGGCTGAAAGTGTAAATTTTTAGGGACCAAAAGTATAAATTTTCAAGGACCAAAACGGTAAAATTTTGGTCCATCGCGGGCTGCGATCGCGGGCAGGGGCCAAATGTGCACCGCGACCAAAGTTGAGGGGCTCCGCGGGACACTTTTGGCCAAAGGTCGTGCCACGTCAGCCCTATCCCGCGATCGCGGGCTCCATCGCGGGCCATTAGGGCATTTTGGTAAACCGCGAAATTTTTGTGGCATTTTGGTAAGTTGATGTTTGACTTTTGGCATTTTAATTAATTTCCCTATATATATACACATTTTCTTATCTCTTATATTTTATTATATTTTATTATTATTACTATTATTCTACGGAAATTATAAATATACCCCCTCACCTCACACTTCAATTTTTTTAATTTTTTTAATTTACATTTACATTTTACACCCTTAGACTTATTTAGTTATTTACTTTATACCTTTTAGTTTTCTATATTTCATTTTACATTTTTATCATATTAACATATATAATCGTATATTGAGTAAAATACGTTAAAAGAATATGTTTTAGTTTTAACAAGTTACACCATTATAATCGTCTCGTCGATATATTCGAAATGAGCCCAATATTGAATATTTTTTTATTTAACTATATATAGGCCGCTATAACGTATTGGTTAATTGATTTTATTTTATATTTTTGAAAAAATAAAAAATCACTCGTAAGTGTTTTAACATAAAAATAATAAATATATTAGGGTATTTTTTTTATTCCAAAAATATTCAATATTGAGCTCATTTCGAAGGTATCGACGAGACGATTGTAATGGTGTAACTTGTTAAAATTAAAATGTATTTTTAACGTATTTTAGTCAATATACGATTATATGTGTTAATTTGATAAAAATGTAAAATGAAATATAGAAAACTAAAAGGTATAAAGTAAATAATTAAATAAGTCTAAGGGTATAAAATGTAAATTATATAATAATTAAATATAAAAAAGGAAATGATGTGAGTGAGATAGGCTTTCGTAGGGTGAGGGTGTAAGTGTCGATGGGTAGGGGTTCCTAGGGGGTAGATTTAACACCACCATGTGAGGAGTGATTTCTAAAAACCTGCTTTCTCTTCTTCTTTTCTCTCCTGCTTCCTCTTCTTCTTTTCTCTCCCTAAAAACCTCGAGTGATTTCTTCCAACATCTGTGAGTGATTTCTTCCAACATTTGTGGACGTCCCTCGTTAAAGGATGATAGTCCCAAAATGATCAAGCAACATGAATTCCATATGAATTCTAGAGAGAGAGTAGAGAGAGAAAGCTTAGATCGTATTCATGTCGGCTCTATATTACAATATGAGAGTTATGTCCAAAAGCCTACAATGAAAGTCTAAACAAAGGCTTATATACCCTAATACTTATTAAGGAAATAAGCTAGCTTTGACTTTCTACACATGACTAAATACATTGACTTTGACTTTATCAAGAATATTAAATCTTGAAGACATATTTAAACCTAACAATTTCCCCATTGGATTCCAGATTTAAACATTTGAGAACAACAGTCTTTGGCTTGGCTTTTTAAAGTCAAATCGTCACAAAATCTTCAGACGGAGATTTTCTTTCTTTGACATGAGAACTTCAAACTTCAGTAAGGATATTCACCATATAGCACAAGTTTAAGAGAAATCGATTGATCATCTTGTGATCTCTTTTCTTCCCCTTTTTCTTTCTTGAGACGGAATCTTCTTTTCTCGAGTCTTTGACTTGAAAGCTTTTTGACATGAAATTGAATTAAACATTTCTCCCCCTTTTTCGATGATAGTGAGCATCATGATCATCGAAAACCTTCTTCAATTTCAGTCGCGTCTCTGAGTATCACTAACAATCTCCTCCTTAATGAATGACCTTGCTCACCCTCAAAATAAGAATTCTGGAGCAATTTGTTTTCTCCCCCTGAAAGTATGCATATATTTCATTAATAGCACAATAGTTGAAAATTTTATTCAAGGAAAATAAAATTCATTGAACTACATTTTATAACTACTAACATTTGATCATATGAAAAACTATACAAAAGAAATCCAACTTAATGAAATTTAACAGATTTTTCAATCAAATGAAATCAAATGCATGTGTTTGGATTCAAATACAAGACATCATTGCATATCAAGTTAAAAAATGTTCAGTTTCAACCCCTTTATTAAATCTATTTGGTGTGCTAGCATGCGAAATATGATTAGCAACAAGCATATGCAATTCTAAAACATATCAGAATACTCTGCTCTACTCACACTATTTGTCCAAAATCAGAATTTTCACAAATTTACAGGTTTATCACGACTTTGTATTTTCCCCAAGTTTCACGAGATGTGTGCTCATTGGCATCTTTTGATTTTGTCATCATTGACATCTTTTGATTTTGTGCTCATTGGCATCTTTTAATTTTGTGCTCATTGGCATCATTAATCACAAAGTTTAATAAGAGTAAGATACACCGTTAAACATGACTTTCTAACTGGTTCTATAGCAGGATTTGGGTCAGCTAATCCCAGACCAGTTGGTCTTAGGGGCTAGGTGTCGAGCACCCCTTGGAACTTACTTTCCCAAACCAGAAAGGCCACATCGATATATCTTAAACCCATTTGTACCAGTAGAACATGGCTTTCTATCTGGTTCTATAGCAGGATTTGGGTCAGCCAATCCCAGACCAGTTGGTCTTAGGGGCTAGGTGTCGAGCACCCCTTAGGACTTAATCTCCCAAACCAGAAAGGCCACGGGTACAAACTTTCAAACTAAATGATTTTTATTTGTTAATTTGATGCATCTCAATCACTTGATTCTAAAACATAGTGCTTCCCCCATATTTTCGTTTCCATCCATCATTCTGACATTTAGGCTTTTCTGAGCATTATATTCTATATAAATTCAGATTTCCATATTTTTGAGCATTCAGCATAATTTCATTCTTGTTTTGCTGACCTTTCGATTTATTTCAGAGGTGAAAGTTGAAACAAATGTAACTCAGATAATACAAAAATACTTGTAAAATCATCTTTTAGCACACATTTAATTCATTGAATGAAAATTGAAAATTTCATCTCATTTAATTAAATTTGTAAAGATTCAAATTTTCAAAGCAGTAGAAACAAAGTATAATACAATGTTACCTTTTACCACTTGTTCCTTGAAATAAAAAGATATGACAGTTAAGGATATCACCTGAGAAGTATGAGTTCTAAAATGATTTGTTTAGAAGTCTTAGTCTTTGAAGTACGGGTCCTGAACTGAATTGTTCAGAAGCCATTGTCGTTGAAGCACGGGTCCTGAACTGATGTATTCAGAAACCAAAATATGAAGCACAGATACATCTTCTTCCGAGAGTTCAACGCTTTGCTTCTAAATCTGCAAAAACAGATTAAGTAGATTTTGGTACCCAACGGGTCTTGGGTCCTGACTTGTTAAGCGGAGCTCTATAAGAAGGAAAATGATAAGTGCCATACCAAAATTGAACATTATTATTTTTCACAAAATCATTAGTTCCACAAAAAGAACAGCAAATATTCTTTTGTGCTAACCTGATTAAATTATTTGCGAAATATAATGAACCAGGTTTAACAAAAGATTTACCTTTCAGGTTAGTGTTCTTGTTGGGAACAGATGCTTTTGGTACATCTTTTTCAGGAGTCGTACCTTTGACTCTCCATTGCATGTTGACTTTCTTATATGAAGGAAGATCAGCATATTGAAACTTGAAAGAATTATCCACTGAATGATCATAGAAGAGATTAGAAGGTCGAATCGGACTTTCTGAATAGCTTTTGGATTTGTTAAATGACTTCACTTTGTAAGCTAAGTCATTCCGTTCTTTGGTCACAAAATCAAGCTTCTTCAGAATATCACACTTAACCCTCTTTTCTATCATGATATCAGTTGATAACACAGCCAAATTCCTTGTCAGTTTACGTATTTCCTGCTGAAATATCTTCCTTTCAACAGAGAATTCGTCTTTAACGCTCCTAGCTTGAAAGTCAGCTTTCTTCATATTTTCTAGCTCTTGAATTTCTATATCTAATTCCTTTTGAAGCTCAGATATATTCTTTGACAGTTTCACATTCTTTGCTTCAAAGATTTTCCTTTCATTTTCAAACTCAACTCTTTCCTTCTCTAATTTTTCCTTTTCAAGAGATAAAACTTTCTCAAAGTCTGAATTTTGTTTAGAAAGTTTTATGCATCTGTGTTCAAGAATTTTCTTTTCTTCATCTTCTTTCTTCTCAGATTTTAAAGTCTTTTCTAGTTCCGAAACTTTCTGAGAAAGAGAAAGAATTTGATTCGCATAACACTTCTTGTCATTCAAACGATCAGCTTTTTCTTTTCTGAACTTTTCTCTTTCCTCTTTTAGCAACTTTTCCATGTCTGACAACTTCTTTGTGAGCTCAATAACCTTTTCCTTAAGATCTTCATTTTCAGCTTCAGACAGGTTCTGTTCCGAATCCTCTTTCTCAACTTTCTTTCCTTCTTCTTTTCTCTTTGTAAAGGCAACTTCAGATCCATGCATTCGCTTAGATAATTCGTTCCACATAAGCATTGGATTGTGTTTGAAACAGTCAATGCTTTTGTTAATATGTTTTGGAAGTGCAAGGATCAAGTTGGATGAAGCTTCCTTATCAGCTTTCAATCTTTTCTTCTCTTCTTCTGTAAAATCATTCTCCATTTTATTTCTGCTCATTGGACCTTCAGAGAATGATTTTATCATATTCTCTCCATTTTCTCTACCTGCAATAAAGTCGATGAACGTAATTCTCCATCGTTCAAAATCAGAATCTTTGATTAGCACAGGTGGTTGGTTCATGATTGCTTAAAGATAACGGATCTTTATAATGAAAAATCTACTGAATCTGCGGAAAATGAACAATCAGAAAAAAATTATATAAAACTTTTTCTTGAAAAACTCTTAAAGTGTATGAAATATACTATAGAAAAAATTTCAGTATAAATTTTTTTCTCAAAATAATTTTTTTTAATACTCCTCGCAAGTGGCGCAAAGTGAGGTTTGCGCGAGACGAGGGTGGCGCAAAGTGAGGTTTGCGCAAGACGTTAGTGGCGCAAAATGAGGTTTGCGCAAGACGTGAATGGCGCAAAATGAGGTTTGCGCAAGACGTTGGTGGCGCAAAGTAGAGTTTGGCGCAAAGTGTAGTTTGCGCTAAGAGACAGTGGCACAAAGTAGAGTTTGCGCAACCCGTTGGTGGCGCAAAGTGGACTTGGCAAAAATCTGCCAAAGTGAAGATGAACTGGCGCAAAGTTTAGATCTGGCGCAAAGCTAAAAAATTCATCAAATCCCAATCAAATCTTCGAATTAGGCTTCCAAAATTTGCAGAGATGTTAGAAAATAGGTTTCTAACACGATTACGGAAACCAATTTCGCTGAAAAACACTGAATTGATGTCTGAATGATCAATCAGACATAAACGATCGAACCGAACAGAATCTTCCAATTTCTTCAAATTGACCTCCAAAAACTTGAAATTAGCCCTCGAATCTTGAATAAGGATTGTTCCAAAACAGATTCCTAACACGATGAACTCAAAATCCAGACGAATCAAACTCAAAAAATGTAAGAATTTGAGAAAAAAGAGATTTTCTTGAAAAAATCAAGAAAATCAACCGATTTCTCTCAAAAACCTAACAATTTTGATCTCGATTCGTGTAATTTCTTCAGCAGATCTTCATTAACATGCTCTGATACCAATTGATAGTCCCAAAATGATCAAGCAACATGAATTTCCATATGAATTCTAGAGAGAGAGTAGAGAGAGAAAGCTTAGATCGTATTCATGTCGGCTCTGTATTACAATATGAGAGTTATGTCCAAAAGCCTACAATGAAAGTCTAAACAAAGCCTTATATACCCTAATACTTATTAAGGAAATAAGCTAGCTTTGACTTTCTACACATGACTAAATATATTGACTTTGACTTTATCAAGAATATTAAATCTTGAAGACATATTTAAACCTAACAAAGGATAAACTTTCCAGAAAACCTCATGTTGACCCGTCTTTTACAGCTCATGGTGAACCGTCTTTTACAGCTCATGGTGAACCGTCTTTTATGACTCAAGGACCCCTTAGACGTAGTTCTTCGAACGCTTCAACATTTGTTGACTTGGATAAAATGAGCTACCAGGATCCAGCAAGACATAGTTCTTTTGTGGGAAAGAATTATAATGTACATCCATACGTTAATCAATTTCCAGAAATGTTTCACCGTTACATCACACATGTACATGATGTGATAGGGGATGGAAATTGTGGATTCCGAGCAATAGCTGTCTGGCTCGGTCTTCATGAAGATGCATGACCCACAATTCGGTTTCAATTGATGGAAGAGTTAGACGCATACAAGACAGAATACCTCGACATGTTTGGAAGTGAACATTGGAATACAACTTATAACACTTTAAACTTCTTTCGATCAGATCAAGGTGCACCATATGACCACTGGATGTCAATGCCTGAAATACCCGTCTTGATTGCTTGCAAATATAATGTGATATTACACGTTATGTCAATGACAGGCTGTTCGACGTACTTACCGCTTAGATCTACTCCGCCGGCGTGGTATCAACATGTTGTTTATACAATTGGGTATGTCAATGGTAAGCATTATGTGAAACTAGTTTTAGCAGAAGGATACCCGTTTCCTACCATTACATCACATTTCTTCCGTTACAGTTATCCGTGTGCTGCTGCATGTGCTACCCCATATACAGATCGAATACAGAAGTACAATCGTCTTTTACGTGTTAATTGTACTACAGATAATGTTATTTTAGAATAAGTAAAAATGTAATAAACATTATGTTATGCTTTATTTATATGTAAAATCTCAATGTTTATTTTTATTTTTTTAATTATATAATTATTCAAAAAATATTTATTTATTTTTAAATATAAATTAAAAAGTAAAAAAAAACTCAAAGTGTAAACCTTAAATTATAAGACATAATAAAAAAATATAATATATAAAAAAAAATATTTTTTATTAATAGATATTATATAAATATAATATAAAAAAATAAAAATAACATTATTAATCTATATAACTTAAAATCAAAACAAAAAAAAAATAAAAAAATAAAAAAAGACAACAAAAAGACAAAAAACAAAAAAAACTAAAAAAAAACTAATAATTAATCTTGACTTTTGGGTGCATTTAGCAACTTTTTGGGTGTATTTAGCCTAGCCCGTCCAATTTGAATCATTCTATTTCTAATCCTCTCGTAATAATTAGAGTAAATTACTCTTTTGGTACTTATGGTTCTTATTCCTTATCAATTTTCTGTCTTCTTTTAAATAATTGTATCTCTTATCTATGTGGTTGTCACTTTATTACACACTTAATCCCTTTAACTAACTTTCGTTAAAAAGGTTGTTAACTCAAGGTTATTTTGGGGATAAACTCGTGTGGAGTCGCACCCTAGGACCATTGGCTAGTAGGTGTAAATATCCATTAACGTCAGGGTTTTTCGAAGATGAACTCGTGTAGGATTAAGCTCTGAGACCTTAGGTATTGTGGTGGAGACTTGAGAGGAGTCAGACATCGGGACAGGGGCGGAACACAGGCGTTAAAACCGCACGGGCCGAACCTTGTAAAACTATTTTGTCATTCAAATGCACCTTGTAATTTAGAACTATTTTGCCTACCTAATTTAGAAGTACTAATATTTTTTTTAAATCACCACGGCCTGGAGTAGCAAACACTGTGTTCCGCCCCTGCATCGGGACCATGAACTTAAGGCACTATTTGATAACGTTGACACATGACTTATTTTGTGTTTCACCATAGTCGGTGGAAACGGGTATCCCCTATCACAAATAAAGTGTTGTTTTGGGTATTGAGTTTATCTATGCTTTCGGTGATTTGAGGTACAAAGTATTCATTTTGGGTATTTTGTGGAGTGAGTCTTATCACTTATTATCCGTGTGGGTTTCGATGTTGGTTTGATATAAAATAAGCATTTTCCATTATTGGATTGCATTTTAGAAATGATGGCTTTTGTAAGATATTCCTTTTTATTTTTAATGTTATTTTGAATGAGGAATCAGGGATTCAAAAAGAAATTTTCCTGTTTTACTATTTTACAGTTATGAGATAAAATTACTTTAACTCACTAGGCAAAAAACCTAACACTTTTTCTTATCGACATGTATATCAGGTGTTAGTTAGATCTGAGTAAATTTTGGAGCTTTGTAGAAGTTTTGGTAGGATGGATTTAGAGGCTTCATCCAGATTTAGAAGATAGTAGGCTTGGTGGTTTTTGTAACCCTTGCCCTTTTCTAATTCTGACAAGGATTAGACTGCCTGTTTAGACTCTGATGCTTATTTTTTCTTCCTTCTTTGTAAATTTCAAGTATTTCATTATTAAAGTTGTTTAATTTGAATGATTTTTAAAATTTTAAAATGTCTGCTATTTTGTAAATTTAGGGGTGTTATACATAGATTGTTCTTCATGAGTTCTCTTGGAGGTGGAAGATCCAACCGAGAAAGGAGATTTTACAAAACCTGCATTTGTAGCTCCAATACTATTTATTAAAATGAGAAAACTGAGTTGTATTACTTGATCAAATGTGATACAAAACACCTATTTATCCTAACCATATACAAAAATGGAATTACCAAACTATTTGTACACTATAATAATCTAATATTTTATTATATCTATTAATTTATGTAACAACAAAACCCTTTCTTTTTTCCCTATTGACCTTCCCATTGATCCCTTTCTTCGAACCACCTCCTTCTACGTTCCTGTTCCAAGAGCGATACCTCCTTCGAGCTCACCACCACCACCACAACTCACCCATGGCCTACATGTGTCTCATTCATTTCCTTGGTGGTTTCAGCCAATCTCCCAACATCTAGCCACTTCATGCAAATGATCATCCAATTGTCTAACACGGATTTGTATGTGGTTGCCAATCCTCTCCCTTGTAACTTAATCAATGCCAAGCTATTTTAGGGTGTATAATTCTCCGACATAAAACACCAGATTTCTGCCCTTTTCTATGGCCATTCCTTGTTGCAACTTCTTCACTTCTTTGTCTCCTCCATCATTACCATGTCCATAGTTGCGTTTGCCGCCGCTGCTATCTCTATTATCTCACTCGACGTCGTAATGTCCTTAATCTTCCTTTGTGGGTTTAATTTTTGATTTTGATTGGGTTGACTTGAATTGTAGGTTTATTATTTGATTTTGATTTGGTTAGGTTTGATTATGGATATTATTTTTTTGAATTTCATTAGGTATGGTTGATTTGTTCATGGAAAATATTGGCCGAGAAATATAAAGATTAGTTAAAAAATGTTATTTAGGTTCCACCACGTTGGGTTGGGGGTGGGTGGGAATTGGGATGGGGATTTATAGAAAACATAAAATTTTAATAACATAAAATAGGACCAAGGCAAAAAAAGAGAGAGAGAGAGAGACCAAAATAGCCTATAATTAATGGAGTTGTTTAATGAGAGTTAGTCACAGGGAACAACTTTAATAAATAGGCAACTATAGTGTTAAAACTGATTAGTCTGACCAATCTTGACATTATAATTCTAACTTAATTTATTTTTGTGTTGTTTATATTGTGCAAGGACCAAATATGTCAAATAAAGAAACTGGTGAACTGCGCTTCAATGGCTCGTTGACAGAAGGGTAGCGGAGCAAAATACAAGAGTTTAAGGGCTTAAACGTAAAGGACTAAATAGTAAATATGAAATAGTTCCTGAGTATAAAAACTGAGTTTTAGGTCATTTAGAATAATTCAGTCACTTTTATTTTTCTCTCTCGATTGTACAGAGCTTTTATCTCTCATATTAGGGTTTCTAGATTTAGAGTTTGTAACTTCAAATCTTTTGAAGTTCTTGTGTGATTGAGTGAACTTTGTAGTGAGTTTTCCTTGTAAAAGTTATATGAGTTTTAATAAAAGTTTAGTTTACATGTTTGAACATGGTATCAGAGCATTACGGTTGATTCTCGCCGGAGTTCTTTCAAAACGCCGATCTTCTCCGGTATAATTTTATGATTCTCATTAGTTCTTATCAACTCTGTTTTTTGCTCACTATTTGTATCGATTCTTACCTGATCTTAGCTTTATAGCTCTGGTCAGAAGTAATCGTTTTCATTCAGTTTCGATCTGACCTATTTTCAGATCTGTTTTCATTCTGGTTAGCTGTTTTTCATCTGTTAACATCTGATCTATTTTAGATCTGTGGTTTACTCTCTTAATATTGGAGATCTTGACTTTATAGTCTTGATCTGGTTTTTACTTGCATAATAACAACAAGATCTGGTGACTCTGAATATAGTCATTTCAGATCTGTGGTGTTTTCGTCATTTAAACAGCTGATCTACTTTAGATCTGTGGTTTACTCTCTTAATATTGGAGATCTTGACTTTATAGTCTTGATCTGGTTTTTACTTGCATAATAACAACAAGATCTGGTGACTCTGAATATAGTCATTTCAGATCTGTGGTGTTTTCATCATTTAAACAGCTGATCTATTCTAGATCTGTGGTTTGCCTTTTGTAACATTGGAGATCTTGACCTCATAGTCTTGATCTGGACCTTGTTTTGCGTAATAACAAGATCTGGTAACTTTGATCATAGTTATTTTAGATCTGTGGTGTTATATCTTTAATATTGTAAATCTTTGATCATTTGTTCGTACATCAGATCTTACCTCCTTTCATCCGTACTATGTATGGTGCTAGGAAAGGATTAGTTCCTCCGTTGGATGTATAGATCTGTTGGTTGTTGTTGCTGCATTCTTCAGAACCATAACACAGTTTGTGTAGTTGATCTTATTTTGGTTTCAAATCAAAGGTTGTGTGGTCAGAAACTTCATGCTCTGACTGCTCAACTAGGTTTTTCAAAATTTTATGTTTATCACTTATATTTGGTTCAAACTTTGTGAGCTTGAAACTTATTAAACACATCTGCTTATCTCAGTGTGATTGTTAGAAGCAATCGTTTGATCTGCTCTCAAATTACGACATACTGACATTTGCAGATTGTTCTTGAGTCTGCTTTTGCTTGATTCGAAGAGGTTGAGAAACATACACACTGTGGTTCCCTATCCTTGGATCTGTTCAGTGTGCATTCTCTCTCTCTCTCTCTCTCTCTCTTCCCTCCTACATTTTTGTTCAGGTTTGTTATCTGGCCTCTGAAATCTATGGTAACAGAGGTTACTGTTTCCGCTGCGTACTGTATTGTGCACTCGCTGTAAGTATCTCTTACCTTGTGTGAACCTTCTTCTGTTATTTTGGGTACCTTGGTGATTGGCTTGACCTACCATTTTAAGAGTGGCAAGGAATCCTGCCTTTAAGTCACTAAGGTTTTCCCTTGTGTGTGACCTTACTTACTGCTCATTATGGCTGGTGGAGAAGCTCACAAAGAGTCAGAGTCGCAATCTCTGATTGCAAAACTGGACTTTGGTGATCCTCTTTACCTTCATCCTAGTGATACTTCGGGTGTACCTTTACTTAACCTAAAGTTAACTTGAACTGAAAATTATAAGGTGTGGTCATGTGCTATGGTTTTGGCCCTGGAAACTAAAAATAAGCTTGGGTTTGTTACTGGTTCCGTATCTCGTCCCATTGATAATGATGTTCTTGGTAGGCAATGGGACAAATGCAACTCTGTTGTGTTATCTTGGATCCTATGGTCCATATCTGAGGAACTTTTTCTCAGTCAAGTTTTCTCTAAGATTGCTAGTGAGGTATGGCAAGAACTTAAGGAAACATACGATAAAATTGATGGTTCTGTTACTTTCAGTCTGCATCAAAAGATAAATTCTCTTAGTCAAAATGGGATGTCTGTTTCCGATTATTATCATAAACTAAATGCATTATGGAAACAATTTGATGCCTTAGTTAAACTTCCATCATGTACTTGCCATGCATCATCTGAATTTTCGAAACATAATCAACTCTTGAAACTTATGCAATTTTTGATGGGATTGGATGATAACTATATGCAATTACGAAGTAACATCTTGACCACTGATCCCTTACCCACTGTTAAAACTGCCTTTTCTCTTATATCAAGAAAAGAGTCCCATCGTGGTATGTCTCGCTCTTCGTCTGACTCTAAGACTCAGCACACTGCCTTTTTTAGTAAACCTGTCGATAACAGGAAAAAAATCTGGAAAACCTATTTTGACTTGTAAACACTGTGGTGTTAATGGTCATACGATAGAAAGATGTTTTTAAACTTATAGGCTTTCCAAAAGACTTTCAGTTTAATAAAACTAAGCCAAATCAGTGTGCTAAGTCTTCGTCTAACAATGTTTGTACTACCGAAGGTCCTACAAGTGGATCAAATTCAGCTAAATCTCTTACAGAAGAGCAACTCAACAAGTTGTTATCTCTGTTGGATCAGAAACAAAATGAGGGCTTATCTGTCAATATGGCAGGTAATTTTTTTTGCAACTCAACAAGTTGTTATCTCTGTTGGATCAGAAACAAAATGAGGGCTTATCTGTCAATATGGCAGGTAATTTTTTTTGCAAACATGACTAGTAGTTCAAATATTTTTGTTGGTCCCGAAGGGCTATACAAGTTTGTAGAGGGGGGGGGGGGGGTTGAATACAAACACACATATTTTACTTTTCTAAATTGTTTATTGATAAATCATTAACAATTTACAGCTTGTTGCGGAAACAAGATTAGGGATAAATCCTAAATCTAAACAAGTTGGAACACTAAGTTTCTTGCACTAAGAAAGAGAAGGAAATTACTAATAATAACCTATCTCAAGATAAGAAGGATGAACTTGTCCAGATTTTGCAAGTTACTTCAAAATGAAGTGAGTTCTTCTTCTTATATACTGCATGCATTTAATGCATTGCAGTTTACACTTTACACGTGGCAGCAACTGATTGGTTGCATGTCATTGACCTTTGTTGACAACCTAAGTAGCCGCATGTTTGAACAGTGTAGTATCAGAGTGGTTGTACGAATTCAGACAATAAGGAGGTTCTTTTTCTGACAATCGTACGGAGATGTGCAAGGGTGGTTAAGACAAAAGTACTTTGTACGGAGGACTTCATGATCAGCTTTTCGTTGATTCAGCGATCTATCATTCTATATCAGCGAATGATAGAGTTCAGCGATAGCTGAAGTCTTGTACTTGATACTTCACGTTGAGTGGACAAATCTGAGTCTTCGCTGATCCGCATCAGTTCATTAGGAGACTTGTTGCTGGTTCTTGAGCTTGATCTTCGACTTCAGCGTATAACCTATGTTGACGTGAAACTTGTCTTCAGGGATCATAAGTAAACAACTAACTTATTAGCGATCATCATAAGTACTGAACAGATTCAGAGTATTATGGTGAACAGTTTCGCTGAATGTTTAATCTAAAGAGCGAGAGTTCCTATCAGCGGTACTGGAAGATCTTAGTACTTATCAGCGATAGTGAAACTCTGATACATATTGTTTACTTCCAATTTTCACTAAGTATATAAGAGTGGGTCATTATCAAATCACTGAGGGTTTGGATCAACAATCTCCCCCTATTTGATTATGACATAGCAACAGAGAAAATTGCTATTTAATGAAAACAAAGGATAAAAAGAACTCATAAAATATTTGTCCCTTTTACTGTTTTCTGGGATCTTTTCTGTACTGATGGAGTAAAGTACGTTAACTGAAATTTTTCTTTAAACTTTGTAAAGATTACAGAGGGAAGTGGAAAAATTACAAGTACAGCGAATAAAATTACAAGTACAAAAGATGTAGACAGATAAGGATAGAAAGAATTACAAGGCGATCCTATCCGTCAAAAGGTTCTTCCTTGATGAGAAGTTCATCGAGGGTCTTTGATGTGGGAATCATCCAGTCAGGGACATCTACTCCTTGATTCTTTTTCTTCAGAGCTTCTTCAAAAATCAAGGGCTTCAGGGGTCTAGCTTTAATGTCGCGTCTGACTTCAAACCAGAATATGAGATCTCTGAGTTGTTCGATAGGAGCGATGTGGAGCTCAGAGACACGTTGAAAGTGATGATTTCCATAGTAGTCTAAAAAGAATATACCATAGGGATCACTTACAACAGTGCCGGGAATGAAAGTTTCTCCAGGTGGTAGGGAGGTGTCAAGCGCTGAGAGATCAGCATCAGGGCCAAGAACTTCAGCACGAGAGAAACCAATACCCGTTTCATTTCGTATAATAGGACCTGATTCTGAGACTTTCTTTCCCTTTGCAGAGACTTTTCTTTGTTGAGGAGGAAGAGTAGGAGGAATATCCACAGCAGAAGAAAGCAGGTCGATCTGTTTGTTTAAGATCTTCTCGACATGGCTTTTGAACTTTGAGCGCGATCCCTGAATTGCTAATTTCGTTTCTAATCATTCAGAGAGACCAAGCTTTTCTAATGTTGCAGCATAGAAGGTTTGCTTGGTTTTGTCTTCTCTGTAGACATCGACTTCAACAACAGGAACGTCTGCATACAATCTTCCTCTGATGTTTACTTTGATGATTTTGGATGGCCTAGATCGATAGGTCAGCATTTGTTTAGCCCATTCCAAAGTCGTGTCAGAGACCTTAGTCTTTTCTCTAACGATCTTTTGAGCATCATCCCATAGCTGACGTTGAACATCAATGGGAGCTCTTTTCAGCTTGGGGTCTTTTATTGATCGTTGAGTAAGCTGGATGGCGTATTCTCTGTCTTTTTCTTCAGCTTCCCTTCTTTCAGCGATCAGGCGTTCAGCTCTGAGGTGTTCCTTGTATTCCTTTTGGGAAACTCTGAACTTTGGAGGAACGGAAGGAAGTTAATCACGCTTCAGAATGATTCGCTGATCCTCGAGTCTCTTGATCATTTCATCTATCTTTTCTTGATCTTCTTCACTTAGCCTTTGAGGAGCCAAGGAAGGTCTGTTATTGTGAGAGAGCGTCTGTTCTTCAGGTTCATCAGTCTCAGAGATCAAATCTAAGAGCGGGATTATTTCTTCAGCGTTGGAAGCTGGGATTATTGTTGGTGAAGTCGCAGTCGTAGGAACTTCAGCGATATCCTCAAACAGGGGAGAGGACTAGCTGAAACACAGCGATCTTACAAGTAAGAACTTGGGTAGAACAGAGAGAAAAAAATATGGGATAAAGTGTATGGAGGTTTATGGAGTGTAGAATTGATAGTGTATAGAGGAGGGATGTTGTGTAAGATTAATGTAACTGACAAACCGGCTTGTTAAGCAAGATCATCAGATTTTCATCTTCAGCGACATTTTTTCCTTTGCCCTTGTCAGCTTCAGATGCTGATGGCGTTGTCTTTGTCCGCTCCCCTGAAGGTTCATTTATTCGGATCCCTTTAAGAGCTATTGTTCTCTGAGCAGGCTTGACGATAAAAGAATCATCATCATCGTCATCTTCGTCATCATCATTCTTTGGAGAAGAGGATGGTTCATCATCAGACAAGTCGATGGCTTCTTCATCTTCAGCTTCAGACTCAGTTTCTTCAGCTTCTTCTTCGAGTTGCTCCCCCTCAGATACAGAGGCGAGCTTCTCGGTTCCCTCAGGGTGTTCATCTCCCTGAGGTCCAGCGGCTGCTTCAGCTTCAATAGTCTTCTCACCCTCTTCAGTGAAGGTGAGGTCTTCATTCTTCTCTCCCCTGATAGATTCATCATGGGAAAGGTCTTCAGCGCTCTTGGAAGGGTCTTCAACGCTCTTCTCCCCCTCTTTTTCATGATGACTGGGGGAGGAATGAGATGATTCAGCAGCTCGTGTGGTTTCCCTGTCTTCTTGGCCAGGGATCCCCACACAGATTTCAATCGCTAATAATCTGTTTTCTATGCCAAAAATACCAGGATTGATCTTCACAAGTTCAACACGATCCGCCGTAGTAAAAGATGGAGGTGCAGGGGCGGTCGTGTTGGTCAGGATCTGTTGTAACAAGTTCTAAATAGAAGAGATGTCATTCTTCATCGTGTTGACATCAGTCTTCACAGAACTCATATCAGTTTTTACTGAACTGACATCAGCCTTTACAGCAGACATATCACCTTCGAGTGTGCCAACCGATGTCTTCAGCGTTGTGACTTCTTTGGACATGGTGTCAACTGATTTCTTGATGTCGAGGTAGTCTGTGTAGATGTCAGCTAGAACTTTGGCAAAATCGCCGAGTGATTTATCAACCTTCTCCACATCAGCTTTGGAGGCATTCTTTCCGACTTCGGTTGTAAGCTTTAAAAGATTCTCTCCAGCGGTTGTTACAGCTGAAGAGTTGCCGGAAAGAGTAGATGTGAGACCTGTCAGCTTTGTCTCTACTGTCTTCAGAGACGCGTTGATGTCTCCCAAATTAGGACCTGTAACATATAAAAACTTGTGGACATAGGAAAGCTCAGAAGTTTGGGGTTTAGTAACAGTGTTTAGGGGTTGTTGTATACCTGCAGGAGGATTGATGAATTCATCAAAATCTCGATGGCCTGAGAAATGTTCCATATCGTCAGCGAGAGAACCTGAACGTATGATCATCTCTGCAGGTCCTACTTCCGTCGTTCCTTTAGCTTCTGGAGGAATGACAGGTGCATCAGTGATAACTGGAGTTGTGTCCAAAAGAGTGGAGGGAGAAGCGAAGGATAAGAATGGAGGTTCGTTACTGAGTTCAGCGTTGGATTCGCTGAGAATCACTTCATTAGTCTTTTGAGAGACTGAGGGAGGTTGGGTAGTTTCCAAGTTTGTAACCTCAGCGTTTGGAGACGCTGAAGTCGGGATTGAATGGGTGGCTTGTTCAGCTGTGGCAGATCGTACCACTGAACTTTCCTTCAGCTCAACAGGAGGAGCTGAGGAGTCTTTAGCAATAGATTGATGGGGTTGCTCCTTGGTTTTCTTAGTTCTTTTGGAACCAAGTTGGGTGTCAGAATGTTTCCTTTTAAGAGGAATAGAGGTTGCAGCTGGGGTATCAGCGGTGGGTTTGTCCGCTAAAGGAGCTGCAGAAGTAGAAGAAGTAGGGTTTAGAAGAGTTAACAGAGTTGAGAGACGTACCTCATTTTCTACCGGTTTGAAGTCGAGAATCTTAGGACCGACCTGAGAGAGTTTCAGGTCACCATCAGTTGGGTAGCTGTCCTTCAGGCCTTTTTGGAAAATGGCGCTGATGAATCGAGGATACGGAACCCATGGAGGTCTGTCAGCGACGGAGTCCACTCTGAGTACCAAGTCATCATAGATGATCGATGCCCAGTCTATATGTAGACCTTTCAGCAGTGCATATCCCATTTCTTGCTGAGGTTTAGCGGCTTGGTTAGAGGAGCCGCTCTTGGCAGTCATGCAGCTGATCAGATGAGCGAAGATGAAATTCATCTCGCTGGGCATTTTCTATTTCTTGATAATGGTCAGCTTCTTCTCGGGCTTCATATCCCTTCCAGTTTCCCATACATAGCCCATTGGGGTCAGGGAGGGGAACGAAGGGTTTTTCTTTGGTTGCGATGGGAAGGCTGAGGGCTTTGCGAATGATGGCAGGGGTGATCTTCATGGTGCCATATTCGATATCGCAAAGGATGCAGTCAATTGTTTTGGAGGGGTCTTTGGCTGATGGTAGCTGAGAGTGTCTGGTAGAGTACCAGAATTGTGATAACAAAAGCTGATGTGCGGGAGGGGTTATGGTCAGGGCTGTGGAGATGCATCAATTCTTGAGGAATTTCACAGCATCATCTAGATGTATGACTTGCTTTCGAGGAGGAAACTCGAGAAGCGTATAGAGGTTATTTACTTTAGTCCAATCCAGCTTGTCAATAGAGAATTTGACATGAGGAGCCTTGAGGATTTCCACTTCCTCAGCAGTATCATCAGCAGCAGTGTTCTCAGCGATGGTGTTCTTGGGAATGTCAGAAGATGCCATTTTCTGTATTATCAGTTCAACCAAATATTAACAAATAAGAATAATCTTAATGTGGAAAGATTTTCCAATAAGATGGTTCGAATTTTGTCCATTTCATTCAGACAAAATGTCTTAATGAAGATTAGGGTTTTTCTTGTTTTTGAAAAACGAAATTTCAAACCCAATAAAAATCTTGTTTTCCAGTTTCCTTTGAAGATTGGGATTCTGGAAAAACGAATGAAGAACAAGTTTAAGATTTTTGCATTTAAACTTGAAGAACAACCATGAAATGGTTGTTTTCATAAAACCATGAAAGAAGATGATTTCATTTTTAAGAAGTTCTTTTGTTTGATCTTGTTAAAACAATGAGAAGATCAGAAACAAGTTATTTGCATTTGGTAAATAATAAGAACATATTAACCTTTGATGTTTGAAGAAGATGAACAGTTGTTCTTGAAAAATCGAGAGCAAAATGCAACAGTGAATTCTTTCTTTGCTTGGAGGAGAAGTTCGCGTAAAAGGAAAATATAAACGAAGAAATTGTTTATATAGAGAGATTTAGAAAGAGAAAATCTTGAGCGGGAAAAGATTTTCATCATGACACGGACACGTGTTTGCATTTGATTGGCGAGTAAACGAAACGTGCAAACGTGTGTCAGAAAGAAGAACGTGCCAGGGCTTATCCGTTGTAATGACGTTACAACTGTCCTTTCATATTCATGGTTGTCTCTGAGGTTTTGAAAAACTCAGGGACACTTTTGATAATATGAAGCACTGAATTTAGAAATATCAGTGAAGGTTTTTAGAAATTTCAAAGTATCGCTGATAAGGAAGAGATATTCAGCGATGTAATTTATTTTGAAATCTTGCATTTTCATGCGATTTGTCAGAGAGAGAAAAACATACCTTGATATCAGCGAATCAAGTTTATTCAGAGAGAAGATGATAGAATGGGTTATTCAAGTCGATTTTATCCTATCGCTGATCAAATGTGAACCGCTGAAGATTTTACTCTTCAAAGTTCAGCATTCCAAGCTCGCTGATGAGAAAGTTGAATCTTGTCTCATCAAGAGGTTTGGTGAACATATCAGCTAACTGATAATCAGTTGGGATAAAGTGAAGTTCTATATTACCATTCATCACATGATCTCTGATAAAATGATACCTGATTTCGATGTGTTTTGTCTTTGAGTGTAGCACTGGATTATTGGCTATAGCGATGGCACTTGTGCTGTCGCAATAGATTGGAATATTTGAGAGCTGAAGGTCATAGTCCAGTAGTTGATTTCTCATCCATAAGACCTGAGAACAGCAGCTTCCAGCGCCTACATACTCAGCTTCAGCTGTGGAGGTGGACACTGAGTTTTGCTTTTTACTTGTCCAACTTACCAGCTTTCCACCCAGGAGCTGACATCCTCCTGTGGTGCTTTTTCTATCCATTCTGCAACCTGCAAAATCACTATCTGAATAGGCGATTAGATCGAATCCTGAGTCTTTGGGATACCAAAGACCTAGATTCGCTGTACCCTTAAGATATCGAAAAATTCGCTTTACAACTTTCATATGAGATATCTTAGGTTCAGCTTGATATCGTGCGCACAAGCATGTTGCAAACATAATATCGGGTCGGCTAGCTGTAAGATACAAAAGTGAGCCGATCATCCCACGGTACAAAGTGACATTAACAGGAATACGCTTAGTATCCTTATCAAGTGTCAGCGGTGGTGCCATAGGGGTTTTCATAGCTGAACTTTCAGTTAAGTCGAATTTCTTCAGCATATCTTTAACATACTTTCCCTGATTAATGAAAGTTCATTTTTCATTTTGCTTTATCTGAAGACCAAGGAAATATGTTAGTTCACCCATCATGCTCATCTTATACTCATCTTTCATTCTATCAGCGAAGCGAGTACAAAGGTCAGGGTTAGTAGAGCCAAATATAATATCATCAACATATACTTGAACAAGAATGATATGACCTTTTACTTTCCTGAAAAATAGAGTTTTGTCGATTTTACCTCGCTCAAATTGTTCAATATGGAGATAAGTGGAAAGAGTGTCATACCATGCACGTGGAGCTTGCTTTAAGCCACAAAGTGCCTTATCCAGTTTATAAACATAACCTGGACGCTTAGGATCTGAGAATCCTGGAGGTTGTTCCACATAGACTTCTTCATTCAGCTTTCCATTTAGAAATGCTGACTTAACATCCATCTGATATACTTTGAAGTCTTTGTGTACAGCGTATGCTAAGAATAGACGAATAGATTCTAGTCTTGCTACAGGAGCAAAAGTTTCGTCATAATCCATGCCTTCCTCTTGTCTGTATCCCTGAGCAACAAGACGAGCCTTGTTGCGGGTAACAGTTCCATGTTCGTCCAACTTGTTTCGATAGACCCATTTAGTGCCTATCACTGTTTTGTCAGTTGGTCTTCGAACAAGTTTCCAAACTTTGTTTCTTTCGAATTCAGTCAGCTCTTCTTGCATGGCGCTGACCCAGTTTGGATCTTTGAGGGCATCATCTACTTTCTTTGGTTCAGTCAGAGAAATAAAGTTAACAAATAAACATATATTACCTGCACTTCGTCGAGTCTGAACACCAGCGTTTGGATCACCAAGAATTTGATCAATTGGGTGATTTATGGTCCATCGCTGAGCCGGGGCGTGAGACGCTGACTCAACTTGAACTGGAGGAGCTGAAGATGAAGCTTCAGCGACGTCTGGAGTATAAGCTAAGAGAGGAATGGATGCAGTTGTCATTATATTCACTGATTGCTGAGAAGTAGATGGAATGTCTGAGACATTTGATTCAGAAGCAGGTATAGTGTTTATAGGAACAGCTGAGACCCATGATGTTTCAGCTTCACTATTCTGCATATTTGGAATGATAGTAGGACCATCATCTTCAACTGTGTGACCACGAGTGGGAATATCTTCTAAATCACCGAGATGAGAAAACATCCATTGATTCAGTTCTTCAGTATCAGCGTTCGGTTTAGAGTTCGCTGAACGGGATTCGTCAAACGTGACGTGAATCGTTTCTTCAACAGTTTGTCTTCTTCGATTGAAGACTCTGAAGGCTTTGGAAACTGAGGAGTATCCAAGAAAGATTCCATCATCAGCCTTAGGATCAAACTTTCCAAGGGCATCTCTGTTGTTCAGTATGAAACACTGACATCCAAAGATGTGAAGAAAGCTGATTGAAGGCTTTCTCCCATGAAAAAGTTCATAGGCTGTTTTATTGAATCTTTTGACTATCAGCGACCTGTTTTGCGTAAAACAAGCGGTGTTGACAGCTTCTGCCCAAAACTGAGTAGGCAGGTGAGAATCGCTGAGCATTGAACGTGCAGCTTCAATAATTGTTCTATTTCTTCTTTCAGCGACTCCATTTTGTTGCGGTGTTCTCACTGAAGAAAAGTTGTGAGAAATACCCTTACTCTCAAAGAAGGAATCAAGAGAACTGTTTTTGAATTCAGTCCCATGATCACTCCTTATTGAGTGAACGGTCAAATTGTTCAGGGTTTCCATCTTCCGAACAAAGGTGATGAGTTCTTCAGGGGTGTCACTCTTAGAACGGAGAAACATAACCCAAGTATAACGAGAGAATTCATCAACTATGACCAGTGTATATTTCTTTCCAGCGATGGATTGTTTGTTAACAGGGCCAAACAAATCCATATGGAGTAGTTGTAGGGGTGATGACACTGAGGAAACTTGCTATGATTTAAAGCTTGCTTTGGTCTGCTTCCCTTTTTCACACGCTGAACATAAAGACTCTTTGGCGTATGAGTGTTGAGGTAGACCAGTGACTAACTCTTTTGAAGAAAGAGTGTTCAGTGTCTTGAAATTCAGATGAGAGAGCCTCTTATGCCATAGCCAGTTGACATCAGATGAGGCTTTTGAGAAGAAACAGGAGTTCTCAGTGGTTGTTGAGTCCATGTTTATTACATAAACATTTTCCAAACGATAACCGCTGAGAGCTATCTTCTCCTTTTTGTCAGTGACAAAGCAGGATTCCTTAGTAAAGATTACTTTGTTATCCTTGCCGCAAAGCTGACTTATGCTTAGAAGATTATGCTTCAGCCCTTCAACATATGCGACTCTTCTGAAGGTGGTAGTACCATTTGAGAGTACACCAAACCCTCGGGTATGTCATTTTCCATTTCCACTGAAAGTCACAGAGGGACCCTTCTCTTCCTTGTATTCAACGAGCATGATTTTCTTTCCAGTCATGTGTCTAGAGCATCCGCTATCGAGATACCAGATACCCTTCTGAACCTGCATTACAAAGGAAGATTAGTTTTTCTTGGGTACCCACTTAACCATGTGTACACGTTTGTCAGTGGAAGCAGTTGGAATGGAAGGTTCAGCAGTCTTCGCAGCATTTGAAGATTCAGCTTTGTCAGTCTTCACTTTAGTTAATTTCTTAACCTCAGTGGTCTTCTTTGCCTTGGGGGCAATCTTCACATTAGCTATCTTATCAGCTTTGGTGGCTGTGGGGCACTTACTAGCAATATGATCAGTGAGTCCACAATGATAACATTTCCTATAACTAAAAGTAGTTCTAGGACTATTTGAACGCTGAGCTTTTGATTTAGAATTAGAAGGACCAGCACCAAATAAGCTTTTGGCTTTAGAAATGGGAGGAACATTTAGTTCTTCAGATTTCTTACCAAGGACATCCACTCTGAGTCTAGGAGTAGATCGCTGAATAGACCCACGCTGAGTAGATCCAGAGATCTGATTCCTTGATCCAGAGGAATAAATCACTAAAGCTTTAGAAGCATTCAGCTTTGGTACTAAAGTACCCTTATGAGGATTTTGGTTAAAAGCAATTCCTTTACCTTTATCTTTAAAGACAGAGGTAGGTTTTGGATAAACCATTTTCTCTTTACCTCTTGAGGTAGAGATTTCCTCAGGGATAGTTGGTCTGGACGAGGAACACTGAGAGGATGAAGTGTCAGCGACTGAGGATACGAAAGTTCCAAATAAGAGCATGGAACTATCAGTGGTTGGTTCTTGAGTTTCATATTTGTAACCAAGACCACGTTTATCACTCAGGGGTATCTGAGACTTAATTATCTCAGTGATCTTTGTTGAAGAGTTACACCATCCTTCAACAGTAGCTTTTTCAGCTTTCAAACCAGCGATAGCTTCTGCTCGTTCGATTTTTACTAGCTGATTTAAATGCACTTGATCTTTAAAGTCTTCTTCAATTTTAGATAGCTTTTCTATTTGAAGGTGACAGTTTTTAAGCTGTTCAGCGAGATCAAGGTTTTGGTTTTCAACTATTGTTTTGCCATTCATGGCTTCATATAAACTTCTAGTCAAGAGATCGATTTTGCGGAGACTATCAACTTCATCAATATTTGCAATATTTGTAAAGAAGGAAGGTGATACCTGAATTGCAGATGTTGAAGTAGAGGGAATGTCTGAACTTTCTTCCTCATCTTCAATCTTTGCCATAAGACAGAGATTGGCTTCATCATCCTCAGAAGCAGATGATGATTCTTCTTTTTCAGAAGCAGCCCAATCGTAAACCATCAGGCCTTTGCCTTTCTTCTTGAAGCTTTTCAGCTTTGCATATTTTTCTTTCAGCATATAATATTTGTCATCTTTATTCCCGGGAATAAATGATTTCTTGGGAAACGCTGAGTTTCTCGATACTTTCTTAGACCTGCACTCATTAGCGAAATGACCAATCTTTTCGCAGTTAAAGCAAGTAGCAGTAGCCTTATCAACAGTAGCTGATGATCTTGGCTTATCAGTTATTGAAAGAGGTTTGTTCTTTCTGAACATTTTCTTTTTGGCGAATCTCCTGAACTTTTTAGTTAGGAGATCCAAAGATTCATCATCATCTGAAGAGTCAGAATCTGATGACCTTTCAGGGTTACTCTCTAACTCAGTGATAGTGACCGAGGGTCGCTGAGTAGAAGGTTCCTCTGAGATTAAAGCAACATCGGTGCTTTTGGAATCTTTTACAAGATTCTTCTTAAGATGGCTTGATTGCTCATGATTCAGCATCGTGCCATATAAGGTAGCAAGGGTCATTGATCTTAGATCTTTTGACAGCTTGAGACACATAGAATAACTGTCCCAGCTTTCAGGTAAACATTCTAGAAACTTTGTCAGCATTTCAAAGTTTGAATATTCCTTACCAACAGTTTTCAGATCTATTATTAAGCAATTAAAACGTTGGTGAACTTCAGAGAGAGTCTCATTCTTACCACAAATGAAACTTTCATACTGTCTTACCAGGTTGATCTTTCGAGAGTCCTGGACTTCAGCAGTACCTTCATACTGAACACATATTGTGCCCCACATGGCTTTTGAGGATTTCAGGTTCATGACGGAATGGTAGACTTCGTCAGGAAGAGCCATGGATAGTATGGATCTGGCTTTTGTGTCGATAGCCACTTTCTTCTTATCTTCGTCAGTCCACGTATGAACTTCTTTGGGTACCAGCCTTTCTGGAATAGCAGGTCTATTCTCAGCGGCAGGTACTGCGGCATCAATTCTTACAAGAATAAATGGGCCGTTTTCAAGATAATAAGGCATAGTAGGGTCTACACCTTCTAAGAAGAGAGTCATCCTATTTTTCCATAGATTAAAATTATCTCTGGAGAATCTAGGGGGTTTTGCAAGAGAACCATTATCGATATAATTTGTGTTTGTGTTAGTAGCCATTTTTCAGAAATAGCAATGAAGAGAAATCTTAGTATAGATTAGATCTTGTTTATGAGATTAAACAAATCCGCTCTGATACCACTTGTTGGTCCCGAAGGGCGACACAAGTTTGTAGAAGGGGGGGGGGGGGGGGTTGAATACAAACACACAGATTTTACTTTTCTAAATTGTTTATTGATAAATCATTAACAATTTACAGCTTGTTGCGGAAACAAGATTAAGGATAAATCCTAAATCTAAACAAGTTGGAACACTAAGTTTCTTGCACTAAGAAAGAGAAGGAAATTACTAATAATAACCTATCTCAAGATAAGAAGGATGAACTTGTCCAGAGTTAGCAAGTTACTTCAAAATGAAGTGAGTTCTTCTTCTTATATACTGCATGCATTTAATGCATTGCAGTTTACACTTTACACGTGGCAGCAGCTGATTGGTTGCATGTCATTGACCTTTGTTGACAACCTAAGTAGCCGCATGTTTGAACAGTGTAGTATCAGAGTGGTTATACGAATTCAGACAATAAGGAGGTTCTTTTTCTGACAATCGTACGGAGATGTGCAAGGGTGGTTAAGACAAAAGTACTTTGTACGGAGGACTTCATGATCAACTTTTCGTTGATTCAGCGATCTATCATTCTATATCAGCGAATGATAGAGTTCAGCGATAGCTGAAGTCTTGTACTTGATACTTCACGTTGAGTGGACAAATCTGAGTCTTCGCTGATCCGCATCAGTTCATTAGGAGACTTGTCGCTGGTTCTTGAGCTTGATCTTCGACATCAGCGTAGAACCTATGTTGACGTGAAACTTGTCTTCAGGGATCATAAGTAAACAACTAACTTATCAGCGATCATCATAAGTACTGAAGAGATTCAGAGTATTATGGTGAACAGTTTCGCTGAATGTTTAATCTAAAGAGCGAGAGTTCCTATCAGCGGTACTGGAAGATCTTAGTACTTATCAGCGATAGTGAAACTCTGATACATATTGTTTACTTACAATTTTCACTAAGTATATAAGAGTGGGTCATTATCAAATCACTGAGGGTTTGGATCAACAATTTTTTAAAATATGACCAGAAATTCAATCTCTCATAAAAATTCACAGTCTGGTTGGATAATTGACTCTGAAGCTAACCAGCATATGCCATCATCTGTTGCCGCTCTTGATAACGTTGTTGACATATCTAAATTAAATCTAAGAGTCACCCAACCTAATGGGAATGAAGCCAAAATCAACAAAATTGGAAATTACAAATTAAATGATTATGTAGTATTATTTGATGTTCTGGTTATTCCTGACTTTCATGTTAACTTGCTCTCAGTTCATAAGCTTGCTAGAGATAGCAAGGTATTTGTTGGATTTGATGAATTTAAATGTTATGTGCTTCAGGGTTTACCTCCCACGAAACTTGTGGGGACTGGTAGTGAACTTGGTGGGTTGTATTTTTTTGATCAGATGTCTAAAAGTGAGTTAGTTCATCCTAAAATGTTGGGAGATAAAATAAACACTAATATGACTATATTTTGCTTTGCTTCTCGACAACTATGGCACAGTAGGCTAGGTCACCCGGCTGATCAAGCTTTGGCATTAAAAGGCCAGTTAAATCTAGGAGGTGGTTCTGAGTCTTCCCCATGTGAAATTTGCCATATGGCAAAAAAAAACTAGGGAAAAATTCAATCTCAGTAGTCATTCTACCACTTGCCTAGGTGAATTAATACATATGGATTTATGGGGGCCTTACCGTGTGCCTAGTAAGGAAGGATACAAATATTTGTTGACCTTAGTAGATGACTACTCTAGGTCAGTTTGGGTTTACTTGTTAAAACATAAGGATGAAGTGTTTGATTATGTTGTTTCATTTCACAGTTTGTTGGTAACTCATTTGGCAAAACTATTAAAGCTTTCAGAAGTGATAATGGCACCGAGTTTGTGAATTACAAACTGGGTGAGTTTTTTTGTTCAAAAGGAATTTTGCATCAGACTAGTTGTGTTTACACTCCACAACAGAATGGGATTGTTGAGCGTAAACACAGACATCTCTTAAATGTTGCAAGAGCCCTAATGTTTCAAGGGGGCTTTCCTTTAAACGTGTGGAATGAGTGTATCTTAACTGCCACTTATCTTATAAATAGAACACCTTCCTCTGTGCTAAAAGGAAAATGTCCTTATGTAGTAGTGTTTGGATTTTCTCCTGTATTGTCACATTTGAGAAACTTTGGTTGTTTGTGCTTTGCTATTAGGCCTAATACATCTGACAAATTTTCTTCTCGTACTGAAAAATGTGTTCTTCTTGGCTATGCAAATTCTCAAAAAAGGTTACAGGATGTTTAGCTTAGATACTAAACAAGCCATTGTTTCTCGTGACGTAAAGTTTTATGGAACTATTTTTCCTTTTAAAATGGGGGAAAATGAACAAATGAATGAGTCTAGCAACATTAACTCTTTAAATTTCTTCGATAATATTGTGATTTAGACTACTGATAATTCTTTTGAAAAACCCAATGATGATCTTAGGGATAACTCGCAAAATGAAAGTTTAAATCATAATTCTGATCATAATAGCCACCCTGGTCAGTCTAGTAGCCATCCTGGTGCTGCCACTCCCAACGAGCTTGGTGGCACCAACGGAAGAAATTTCCAAGGAAGGAATGCCGGATCTAAAAGTCCTGGTGATCCTAGTATGGCGGCTAATGACCAGAGTGCGGCTGACGGAGATGTTAATGATGTTCATTTGAGTTTCCCTCCTGAGGGTGGTTTTGTCGAACCCTCTACTAGGAAGTCAAATAGAGTTTCAAATTTACCCAGAAAATTTTCTGACTATATAGTAGAGGGTAAGGTTAAATATGGTATAGAAAAGGTAGTAAATTACTCCTTTCTAAGTAAAAACAAATTTTGTTTTGTAACCACTCTTAATGTTAGCTCCAATCATTCTGTTTATAAAAGTAGTGAAAATAGTCTAAGTACAGAAGTAACCCACAAAGGCTCTGCCGAGTAGCCGAGAAGACAGAAGTCTTCGACAGAGGCTCTGCCGGGCTAATCAAGAAGACCGAAGTGAGACTCTTCTATGCGGACAAGGTCACAGGGCCTCTGTCATACTTGACAGAGCTTCTGTGGCAAAAAGAAGATCTACGCAAAAGATCTTAACAAGGACGAACATGCTTCTTACAATACCTACCATTCGAAGGTTCTAAAGATCAATCGTACAAAGGCGTGACCTGACAACTCCACGTGTCAAACTCTGATAGGTTTCCACCTAAAGCTGAATACGGAGCATTTAATGAACGTCGTATCTGCAACAGTTCCAGAATAGTGTTCTGTACCTTCCCGCCACTATTACTCAACGGTGTCTTTGTACCTTCAGTCCTTTTTGTCCCCTTTAGGAGTAGTATAAATATAAGGTTCATGTGAACTCTTCTATTAAGTTTTTACACAACACACACACCATTAAACTGCAGATTTCTTGTTAATCCTTTAAAGTTCTTGGTGTTCTTATTATATATCAAATACAGTAATCTTTGAGAAACATATGTTATTTACTCTTTGCTTTATTTGATATTGTGTGATCTTCTACCTTACATTATCTTTCAGTTCTTAAATACGATTCCGCACCATACAATCTGAACTAACTGAAAGTTAAGATCCTTGTTTTAGCAAAACAGGAACCAACAATTGGTATCAGAGCCAAACAGATTCGAATTTGTGCTTCAATCCATTGATTTTTATCAATTTTTGAAAGATTATTGTGTTTTTGTGCAAAGTTGAGAGTTCTTCATCTTTTTGGTTGGTTTTGGCCATTAGAGTTCTTCTACTGGTTTAGAATCGATCAAGGGTTGTTAGTAGATAATACCTGAGTGTTTTATTCCGCAAAATCACTACATTTGTAGCTCAGTTTGTTCATTTAGTCAATTTTCGGAGTTTTAAGCTTTTATTTTTCTACACCCTGTTTTGCTTCGGAAAACCACTTTCGGTTGGTTTTTGGACAAAACACCAAGCATTAAAGTTTCTCAAAATAGTGTCACGGACCTGTGTACCAAATTTCATCTTAATCCGATCAGTTTTGAAAAAAATTGACTCAAGAACATTTGAATATAACTTTTATTTACTGCACACGTTTTTGCTTCGAAAAACCATTTTCTGTTGGTTTTTGGACAAAACTCGAAGAATTAAAGTTGTCCAGAATATCCTCGTGCACCTACCTACCAAATTTCAGCTCAATCCGAAAAGATTTGGGCTGAGACAGGTTAGTGCATTAAGACAAAAGACTGTGTAACAATTAATTCTTTTTCGCACAAAGTATCTGTTAACGATCTTTCAAGTAACAATATGTCAAGACTAAGATTTAGTGCTGATGCTGATGCTCATTATTATTATAAACTCAGTACTAATTTTCGCAAAATTATTCCTAATCTTGAGAAAGAGTTGGAGGAAAAGAACCAAAGCATTCTGATTGATTCAGAAAAGATTGCTAAGCTTGAAGAATCAGGTAAACTCTTAACCTGTGAAAATCTCGATCTTAAGAGAAAATTATGTGAGTCTGAAAAGATTTTTGTAGAAGAGAAGAAAAGACGTGAACTTAAATGTTTAAAATTTTCTAATTTGGTTTCTGATTTTAAAAAGCTTGTGATCTGTGAAAGAGAAAAGTTTGAAAAGGAGAAAACAATTTTTGAAACAAAGTCTGTGGAATTTTTTTGCAAAATCTCAGAATTACAGAAAACTCTTGAAAAGGAGAGGAAAAAGTCTGATCTTGAAAGAAAAGAGTTTGAGAAGAAGAAGATTGAAGGATTTCAAACAAAATGTTTGAAAGATGATTTGAGAGAGAAATAAAGGTTTTTAAAGCTGAAATGTCCAAATTGACAAAAAAACTATCTGTTTTGTCAACCAATATTATGTTGGAGAAGATGTATAAATCAGATCTTCTAAAGAAGTTTGATTTGAATCTTAAAGAAAAAGATGTTTTAGCTAAAAGGCTTAAGGAATTTGACTTAGAAAACTCCCGTGTTGATAATACAGATAATCTTGTTTTCAAAAGAGTGAAAATGGTTTGGAAAGTCAAAAGCTCTACTCCTGTCAAAAATGCTCCAAAGCCTTTTGTTTCTGTTTCATCTCATCACTCATATAACTGTAAATGCTTTAATCTTCTGTTTACATTAAAGAACCATTTATCTAGATCAAACTATGTTCAAAATGGGTCATTTCAAAAGAAAATTCCAAAGACCCAAAGTGAGAAAAGTCACAGAAAGGAACCTGGCAAACCATCTAAACTTGGCAAACCAGAGGACCTTACAACAGATCCTAATCTTAACAGAAAAGGACCCATTTGGAAATGGGTACCAAAATATCTTTAATCTGTTTTGCAGGTACTTGGACTCCTTAATACATCTGTTAAGGACTCACACTTTAGTGGACAATGGACTCTTAGTTTAAGACTCATCCTTCAAAGGCAATTGATTTCGGTGCACAACAATAAAGTACTATGACAGCATGCTGACAGATTTGCGATGTTGTAGTAAATTGATCATATCTCACTGATCAAGACTCCAATTGATGCGATTCAAAAGGCCCTGGATTTAAAATACATTGATGAACAGCTTTCGTGTTTTAATATTTCAGAGATTCGAAATTTAGACGGGTCATATGCATCGTTGAAGTATACAACAGTGTGCTGATGGAAAGCTGATGGACAGATCTGCGCGACTGTGGTAAATCAACCATATCATATTCGTACGAGCTCCAAAAGAGGTGATTCAAGATGATCTGAACAGATAACAAACCAATGAAAGTTGTTTGTGTTTTGAGTTTTTGTAAACTCCAGAGGTAAAATGGTCTAAATCAGTATCAAAGTTAGTGTAACATTTCTGTTAAGGTTCTGCCGAGCCACGACCAAACCTCTGCCGGACGCGACCAAACCTCTTCCGGACGCGACCAACCTCTGCTAAGCCGCAACCAAACCTCTGCTGAGCCGCAAACCAAACCTCTGCCAGCTGTGACCAAACCTCTTCCGAGCAAGGGTAAACCAAAGTAAGAATGTATCGCACAAAATCTTTTCAAAAACAGTTTTCTAGGACACCAACTTCCAAATACGTCCTAAAAACATTGCCTAAAACGATGAAAACTTTGGATGATCAAAAATGTTTATGAATTGTTAGCTATTAGAAATTTTCTCCCATAGAACCTCTGCCGAGTTTCACAGAGCTTCAAAACCTCTGTTGGTGAAAATTCCGTGCTAACGCTCTATCGATCAGTTCCAATGCCTTTTCAAACGAACTTGTTAAAGATGCAAGTCTAGAGAAGAATAAAAGTCAAGTCTCAGATCACAGAGCCGCGACCAACCTCTGCCGAGAAGCGACCAACCTCTGCCGAGGAGCGACCAACCTCTGCCGAGCCACGACCAACCTCTGCCGAGCCGCGACCAAACCTCTGCCGAGCCTTTGTCAAGCGTTTGTCAAGCCGCGATCATTCTTTGTCGACCACTCAGACCAACTTCTGGCGACAACATAAGCTTTGGCTCAGAATTTTGCGACCACCCTCTGTGGTACTGTTCACCACAGAGCCTCTGTGAAACCCGACAGAGCCTCTGTGGACTGAACCTCTGCGACCGAACCTCAGAGCCCGTAGCCCAACGTCTTAGTACTTGCTGTCAGCTTTGCGCACCTGTCGTATTTTCAACAGAACTCCCTCCTCGAAGCTCCAAATTTGATGAGTCCAGATGCGTTGGATTCCTAAGACACAGATGAACAATGTTCGTGTTTTGAGATTGGTATGAATCAGTGTTCTTCTTTGTCAGAATCTCTGCTAAAGTCAGTATACATATGCTGGACAGAAAGTTGTGTTTCACTAAAATCATCATCAGAGCTCGGTGGAGTTTTTCAGAGACTCAAAAGATCAGAAGCAGTCTTGAAGATCAAAGTTCATGCAGATCATAAGGTAGACCTCTGTCAGCAGTTGATCAGCCTCTGTCGACACGAGATCAGCCTCTGTTGATCAACCTCTGTCGACACTACGATCAACCTCTGCCGCAAAACCTCTGCCGCCAAACCTCTGCCGACCAACCTCTGCCACCAAACCTTTGCCGACAAACCTCTGCCGACCAACCTCTGCCGCCAAACATCTACTAGAGCTCTGTTGGTTTGTCAGAAGTTGTCCAGAGCCCGAAAATTGTTTGTTTGACAGCTTTGCGCTGTTTCAGAAACATGCACATAACTTTTGACTCGGCGCTCCAAATTACACAAGTCCAGTTGCATTGGAAAGATAATTCACAGACGCACGACTTTGATGTTCTGTGTTTTCTCAAACTATGTGTGTTGATATGCCAAAAATAGCTTCAAAGTCTGCTATAAGGTGCTGGACCGAAAGCATTGCATTTAATTCAGGCTCCTTCCGCTTTCAAGAACGGTGTTCTCTCGACGTTTCTACACACAGCAGTGTAGAACCAGTACCTCATCAGAATTGATGCTTCTACATAACTCAGTGTAGGACCAGTACCTCAGATATGTTCAGTTCAGAGTTTTTTAACTGGTATTTCTAAACTCTGACCCCTTGCATTGTTTTTAATTATTAGTGCTTTTGGATATTCTTAACAAATGAGGAATCATCAAAGATGATTACCAAAATATTTTTTGATTTGACTGGATATCTATTTCAAATTGAGCTTCAATGAGATTAAATACTCAATTTGAGGGGGAGAATGCCAATCTGACCATGTACATCCAACGGTAAATTTCTAAATCTTTAGACTCGTCATTTTTAAAGAAGACTAACTTTAAAATGATAAAACCTTTCAAAAATGGTCAAACCACTTCTAGATGATAAATGCTTTTTCTGATATAGAAGTTGGATTTTAAATGCTTTTTTGAGACTAAAAATAGTCAGTGTGTGGAACAATACAATCTTTAGGACAACAATTTCATGGGATCAATGTGTGAGCATATATAGCACTTCTATGGATTCACTTAAACCTGTGTTTCCTACCAAAGAAGTAAACCTTGAGTGATTGAGAGGTAAAGGGTCTACATTAAAGAGTGGGGGAGACAACTCATCTGAGTTTTTCTCATTGTGCTTAAGAGGTAAAAATGAAAAGAGAGTTTGGTTAGATGTGAGCTAAATGATAAAAAGAAAGAGGGTGTGAGAACAGAGTCAAAAGAATTATACAACTCTTCACTAACTTTTTCTGAGCCGGGCAAACCACATTACTGATTTATCATGATTCTTTGGTGATTATCATTGAAACAAGCAGTAAGCCCATGCCAACTCTTGAATTAACCCCACTAGCTACTTATTTCCTTCTCAACAGGGAAATACTTCACTTTTCCACGGGGAAGCAGCATATATGCTATCTGATCTTTATTTGGAAGGTTGGATATTGAAAAAAAGGAAAATTGCCCCACCTTCACACTTCACTCATGCACATTGAGTCTATGGACACCTGTTATGTCCAAACAGTTTACACACTTTTGAGCCTAATGGATAATATTCTATTTTTCTTCCACACAATATCATGAATCTTTGTGATTCCACATGCATATCTATGTGATATTGCCAGAACAGTTTGAGAAGTTTAATTTTATAATTCTACTTCTATGATAACTGGAAGTCCTATCAGAGCTTCATATTTGTCAACTCTGAACATAGGCCACACAATTATTTTAATTGTTGTGATAACAGTTGCTATGTGCTTTTGTGTTAGATGATTACCCCTGGTTACTTATTATTGTTAATGCAGATTCTCATGAGCCGAATGTGTTCGCTACTCTTCATCTCCTAGTTGTTTATCTACCATCGGTTATTACTCAAACTGGTTATACAAGCTTCCGCACATCAAATCGTTTTCTGATTGTTTGAGTTTAATCTATGGGAGATAACTGGGATCTGAAAAATAAAGCAACATTCAAGGGGGAGTAGGCAAAGATCAAGGGGGAGTTAAAAAAATGAACTAAAGCAACTGACATTGTGGAAGATCAGGAAAAGAAGACTCACAAGACTTGAAGATTGACACTCCAACGCCTCTAAAGAAAGCAAGGGGGAGACTACAAGATGATGCTTTCTTTATAAAACATTAGGGGGAGATTGTTAGCTTTAATTAGTATTTGTATTTGTTGAGTGTCAAGGGCTAAAAGTGTAAATAACCAATTGTTGTATTGGTTATAAAGTCTTGTCTTAGAGAATTTTAGGTTAAGCCTCCTAGTCTCATTTTACTTTCATATGTTTACTGAGAGAGAGAAAGCTTCAAGAGAGAGTTGTTCTTAATTCCTATATTGTAAACTCTTCTCTTTATTAGTCAATATACAAAGATTATTGCTATTATTATTGTTACTTGTTGTATCTGGGTTCCTACATTTAACAAATCTGTAGAACCCAATAACTTTTTTGAAGCATGTAAGGATCAGAATTGGGTTTCTGCAATGAACGAAGAAATGGAGGCATTATATAGGAATAATACTTGGACTTTAACTAATCTTCCAACTAGACGAAAGCCAATTGGCTGTAGATGGATCTATAAAATAAAGTATAAGTCTACTGGTGAGATTGAGCGTTATAAAGCAAGACTAGTTGCTAAGGGGTATTCACAGCGTGAAGGATTAGACTATGAGGAGACTTTCTCTCCAGTTGTAAAAATGGTTACGGTAAGATGTGTTATCGCATTAGCTGTACAATATAACTGGCCTCTTTGTCAATTAGACGTAAATAATGCATTCTTATATGGGGATTTAAATGAGGATGTTTATATGACTTTACCTCCTGGCTATTTCTCGGCTAACGATAAACGAGTCTGCAAGCTTTATAAATCATTATATGGTTTAAAACAAGCACCATGACAGTGGTACGCAAAACTATCTGCCTGTTTATATGATAATGGTTTTGTTCAAAGTACTTGTGATTATTCTATGTTTACTAACATAGATGATTCTGTTTACATGGTTTTGCTTGTGTATGTGGATGATATTATTTTGACAGGAAATTCATTAATTGAAATCAATAAAGTTAAACACCATTTGCAATCTAATTTCAAAATAAAAGATTTGGGTGAGTTAAATTTTTTCTTGGGAAAAGAAATTCTAAGGACTGAAAAGGGTATTTGCATGTCACAACGAAAGTATTGTCTTGAACTTCTTAGTGATTTCGGATATTTAGGTTGCAAGCCTGTTGGGACTCCTATGGAGATGAATCTGATAGTCACAGATTCAGTTGGTCCTGAATTAAAAGATCCGCCTTTGACTGATTTTTCTGAGTATCAGAAATTAATTGGGAGACTGATTTACTTGTTGGCAACACGGCTTGATATTGCATTTGCGGTGCATTGTTTGAGCCAGTTCATGCACTCTCCTAGGCAGTCACATCTTAAATTAGCACTTCGAGTCTTACAATATCTGAAGTGTTCTCCAGGAGAGGGTGTTTATTTTTCTTCGTCATCTGAGTTCAGTTTAAAAGCATTTGTCGATGCAGATTGGGGTAAGTGCCTTTCTACTAGACGCTCAGTGACTGGTTATTGTTTGTATTTGGGTAAATGTATGATATCTTGGAAAAGTAAGAAACAGTCAACTATTTCTCGGTCTTCAGCTGAATCTGAGTATAGGGCTATGGCATCCGCCCTATGCGAGATTATATGGGTACTAAGTCTTTTAACTGATTTAAAAATTAAAAATCTTTTACCTGTTGATCTAAATTGTGACAATAAGTCAGCCATACAAATTGCAAACAATCCAGTCTTTCATGAAAGAACAAAGCATATAGAAATCGATATACATCAAGTGAGAAATAAGGTAGCTTCTGGAATGCTTAAGACTGTTAAAGTACCGTCTTTAGAAAACCTGGCAGATATCTTTACAAAATCGCTTGGTGTAAATCAACACAATTATTTGTGTTCTAAGTTAAACATTTTAGATCTTTTCCAAAGCCAAGATTGAGGGAGGGTGTTAAAACTGATTAGTCTGACCAATCTTGACATTATAATTCTAACTTAATTTATTTTTGTGTTGTTTATATTGTGCAAGGACCAAATATGTCAAATAAAGAAACTGGTGAACTGCGCTTCAATGGCTCGTTGACAGAAGGGTAGCGGAGCAAAATACAAGAGTTTAAGGCTGCGTTTGGTTGGGCGGATTCCGACGGAATTGGTTGGAATTGGAATGATCAATTCCATTGACCAAATTCCATTGTGCTGTTTGGTTTGCAATGGAATGGAATTGATTTCCTGAATTCCCTCCCATTAAGGAATTCACCATTCCTTCATAAAAGCCATGGAATTGAAATCCATTCCATCTCTATTTTAGTTTATGACAATACTACCCCCAACAATGATCATCAAGAACCACAACAACCACCTCTTCACGCCGACAGCAACCTGCAACCCACCTCTTCACGCCGGCAACAAGAACCACAACAACCACCGCCGACCACTGCACAGCGCCACCAGCGACCCACCGTCGGCCACTGCACAACGCCACCAACGACCCACCGCCGGCAGCAAGAACCTGCAACCCACCTCTTCACGTGGGTTTGTTTACGGCGTGATGGCGGTGAGCAGGTCGACGACGGCGAGATGGTGGTGAACGGCGGCTGTGAAGTGAGCAGGTCGACGGCAGCGAGATGGTGGTGAGCAGGTCGACGGCAGCGAGATGGTGGTGAACGGCGGCTGTGGAGACGGTGGTGAACGACGGCTGTGGAGGGGGCAGCTACCGAAGGTGAAGAAGAAGAAGAGGTGAAGAAGAAGAAGAAATGAAGAAGAAGTGAAGAAGAAAGAATCCTAGGCTATATATATATATATATATATATATATATATATATATAATATTTTCTTTTAATTATATATAGAAACAAAACAAATTTACTCAAAAAAAATAAAATCAACAAAAGGGTATTTTGGTCATTTACTTAAATTTTATTCCAATTCGAAAGCTAAATTCTGTGAACCAAACAGACAGATTCCAATTACTTTAACAGATTCCATTCCAATTCTGTCAACCAAACAGCTGGTCAAACCTGACAACATTCCATTCCAATTCCTTCAAAGTCAAATTCCTTTGACAGATTCTATTCCATCCAAAAACATTCAGTGAACCAAACGCAGCCTAAGGGCTTAAACGTAAAGGACTAAATAGTAAATATGAAATAGTTCCTGAGTATAAAAACTGAGTTTTAGGTCATTTAGAATAATTCAGTCACTTTTATTTTTCTCTCTCGATTGTACAGAGCTTTTATCTCTCATATTAGGGTTTCTAGATTTAGAGTTTGTAACTTCAAATCTTTTGAAGTTCTTGTGTGATTGAGTGAACTTTGTAGTGAGTTTTCCTTGTAAAGGTTATATGAGTTTTAATAGAAGTTTAGTTTACATGTTTGAACATATAGTAACAAAAAGTATAGTTATTTCAAAATAGGAATGAGATTTGATGATGAGTAACAACTGCAGGACCAAATTTGTATTTACTCTAATAATTTTAATGTTATATTTATTGTTATTCTTTTATAAATAAATTAATTATATTGAAGTAAACCTAATTGAATAAAAAACATAATTATATTTTTAAAATAAAAACTTTTTGAATTGGGTTTTTAAAATTAAAATTATAATTTACAATAACTTTACCTATTGTTTTTGAAATTCAAATATTAATTCTTACCAGGATAAATACATCCTAAGATTGATAAAATTGTTGCTTTAAAACTTTTACATCATTGGTATTGGTTTTATTAGGTTGGGAAGATGATGAAAAGTTAGAGTTATTACCGTATTGTTGTTGTTGTTGTCCCATAGTCTCCCTGGGCTGATTCTGTTGCTGACTTCATGAAAAGTTAGGATGTTTCTTCCAACCCTTATTATAAGTATTAGAAAACAGGTCATTCCGAGGACGATTGTTCCTATTTTGTAGGAATTGAACCTGTTCGAATTCATGAGAAGTTGGGAATAAGTCTGGAATGTCTTCCTCATTTGGATGCGAAGGATGGATGGAGACTCATTTTAGTTGATTAGTAATGGCGGTCAGTTGAGCTTTTATTACCTTAAGCTCTTCAGATTTTTGAACATTAGCTACTCTTCGGATAGAAGAGCGTGGAGTGGCATAGCTATGTTCGGCTATATTCTCGATCAACTCAACTACTTCCTCGTACGTTTTATTCATGAGAGCACCACCCGCTGCAACTGTGATTTCATTTTTAAACTGCGGGTGAAGGCCACCAAAGAACGTCTGGATGATGACCCAACCGTGTAACTCATGGTGAGGACATTTTTTCAGCATGTCCTTGTATCTCTCCCATGCCTCGTACAATGTCTCCTGATCCCACCGAGCAAAATGGGTGATGTCATCCATGAGTTGGGCGATCCTACCGGGTGGAAAGAACTTCTGAAGGAAAGCAACTGCCATATCTGCCCAGGTTCTGATCTGATCTGTTGGTAGACTTTCTTCCCAGATTTGTGCTCTTCCTTTTAGTGAGAAATTAAACAATCTCAGCTTGATTGCATCCTCGGATACTCCATTGATCTTGAATGTATTGCAAATCCTCTCGAATGTATAGAGATGTCCATGAGGATCTTCTATCGGTGCTCCTCCAAACTGATTATGTTGTACCATAACAATCATGCTCGACTTTATCTCAAAATAATTTGCTGCTGTTGTGGGAGGTTGCACACCTCTGCGTATGGCTGCCACATTGGGGTTGGCAAAAGACCGCATAGGAACTCTCTCCGGGGGAGGAGGTGGGTCCTGATTTACCGGAATTTCCCGATTTACCGGAATTTCTTCGCCCATGTTTAGTTGCTTTCTGAATTTTGTTGCTTTCCTTAACTGGCGAGGTGTGCGTTCGATCTCTAGGTCAATAGGCTCTCTACCTTTTCCTCTGGTTCCTCTTAGCATAAACCAATCAGTACCCGTAATTGAAAGGATGAAAATTAGTAACCCGAAAACTGAATAATAACGAAAATAAAAATAAAATAAAAGAAAAATGTTCAATGTAATAGCTCTTATAGCTGGTAGTGCTATCAGTGCAAACTAGTTCCCTGGCAACGACGCCAAAAACTTGATAGGCGGGTTTACACCTTTCTAATCTAACCGCAAGTGTACGGGTCGAATCAAGTAATAAGTATTTGGAAGTACGAGTATTGAACCAAGGGAACTAGGAGCTGAATATCACAATGACTATACTCACTATTAACTGGACGATCCGATTGGAAGAGTTGTTGGTAATATAATCGATTAATAACTAAATTAGATAAATAAACTTTAGAGTAACAGTAAAGAACAAATTTGGATTTTTCGGGAGAAATGTAGTTGAGGGTTGGAATCCCAATGGTTTCACAAAGAACACTCCACTTATGATAATTATCAGACTAATCCAATCAAGTGAATACACAATCACGTAAATAATTGCTATTCTCTCTTGAGCAACAACAAAGTTATTTCTAGAAAACGCAGGTTTTATCTCTCGATCTCAACCTAGGAATTCAGAAATTCATTAAGAACAAGATTGCAAAAAAAGTACTAAGGTTTACTTGGTATATCTATATCCAATTTCTCACCCTAGGCATACAAATTCAAGCCAAGTTATGGAATCGTTCTCTCGAATCGAATTCCTAACAACTAAATCAATTTGCAAGGTGATCAAACTCACAAAAGCATTAAAACCAAATTCATATGCTTCATTGATTAGAAAAACTGATAAAAATCACAAGATTTCGTGTTTATATGCTTACAAACCAAAGCTCACCCAACCCCCAACAATCTAAAGATTAGTTCATGTTGGGAGTGTTAAAACACAAAGCAAAAAAGAAAAAAGTAGAGTAGACATGGTCTCTTGACAAGAAATCAATGTATGAACAATCTCCCTTTTTTTTGAATAGCAATACCCACGAACAAGGAATTGATCTTCGTTAATCCGACGTTTCACGATGATTTCGCTACGTTAATCGGCGCTAAAATCTATGGAAAATTGACCCAAGTTGCCCCAAAATTGCCCCTTGCTTCTCTCTAGTCGATATGGTGAAGAATGTCCCAAACCCTAGGTGAAAAAGGGGTTAAAAACGTATCAGCTCGTCGTCGGTACTTACACCGAGAGTTTAAGTACCGATAGCAGTACCGATGGCCACTGTTTTCCAGAATTTTGGACTGCCGAGAGTTATATTGAGACTTAAGTACCGGTATAAGTACCGGTGGGCATTGTTTTGCAAAAAATAAGATTTTCCATTTGCATGATGGCCCAACTTTACACGTCTTGGTGGCACCCTTTTGAGTTTCTTTAACGCATCTCTCCGGGCTTTGACCCACGAATTGACTCGTGCATCCTCCATTTTCCAGTAACTCGTCGGATACTTCATTCTTGTCTATAATTAGCTTATTTCGAACCAAATTCTCCGTTTATTCTCGAAACATGGATTCCTGAAAAACTCACGAATAAACCGTGAAATACGCGTCGCTTGTTTGGAATTCAAGCATATTAATCACGGAAAGTGGTGCTAAAATAACGCCAAAAATGGCGTTATCAACAATCATCGAATGATTCTATATGGACATTGTGTCGTGATATTGATTAATGAAAGAAATTGCCCAACTATTATGCTTACGGAATTATCTGTGTTATATCTAAACGTAATAATAACCTTGGAATAATGTATTCAAAAATTTCCCAAGTCATGTATTAGTTTTTATGTAGGTTGAATTAATACAATATGATTAATATATGCAGGGATTCGTATAGAGATATAGAATCCACATATGGTACAAGATGGGATCTTGTTTACCGAACGTGACTCGCTATGAGAGCGTCTCATCGGATGTCATATGAGTGTCATTGACGTTTCTCATATTGTCATTGTACAATTAGTCCATTGACTTGAGATCACGAATTGTGCTTTGTGTGAGGGGTGCACTTTGATAACTGATTTTAATGAATCCGTAACTGAGTGAGAAAACGGTTGTCAGGTATATCAGATATCTCTTAGTAGTACTAGCATGGATCAAAATATGATTTGTTCCTCTTGTATGTCGAGAGTGATAGCCCTAGGACCCTCGATTGAATAGTGTTGAAAAGTGCATGCATGCTCAGATGATCAGTACAAGATACTGACAATCAATATATAATACCAGTATTTGTCTTATCTGTAACACCTCAAAAATTTCGTAATTTTGTACGTTTACTTAGGAGAAACGTTAAAGTTTGGAAAGTGTTATATTAAATAATATGTTATATTGGTAATCGAAGGGTTAAGCGGGTATTGGATCAAAGTTTAATTGCTAATTTGCGAAAATGTAAACTTTGGGGTAGTAATTGTAAATTAGTGGATTTGGGGTATAACAAGTTGGAGGTCGGCTAGAATTGAGGTTATCTCAATTCAGAGGAAGTGAAGGCGGTTTAATAGCACAGGAAGAAATCCAAATCCCCAACTCTCGTTTTCGGTAAGGAAATTCGATTCTCCTCCAATTTAACTGCTTAAGATTGGGTAATTGTAAGTAATCTGGTCTTGATTTGATTATTGAAATCAATTGAAGGAAGGATTTGATTTGGAATTCACGCAGGATCTTCATTTGAAATTCTTCAGGTGAGTTCATCTCCTTTTCTAATTAATTGAAGTTGAAATTGGATGAAATATATGGTTGCAAACTGTCTAAGTGTTTAGAAAAACTGTAATGGTATGAAGTCGATTGAGAATTGGATTGCAGTGAGTTTTAAGACTAAAATCGATGTCCAGATCAAAGTTTTCGGATGAGTTTATTAGTGTCCGGTAGTCTCCTTTACAGTGGTGTCCGGTAAAATGTTGAAGGTATCCGGTAAGTGTTTAGTTTCCGGATAGTTATTTACCGGATGGTTTTCGGATTACTTTGGTTTCTGGATGTAACCGGACTTGTTGTATTTTCCGAAAGTATCCGGTAATTTATATTTCTGGACACTAGTTCCGGACTGTTCCCGGATTCTTATAGATCCCGGGTATGAGTTCCGGACACCTAGACCGAATAGTTTTGATAACCGGTAAGTTTTGGATGACCGGATAGTTTTGATAACCGGTAAGTTTTGGATGACCGGATAGTTTAATGTCCGATAAATTTTGATGTCCGGATAGTTTGGATGTCCGGTAAGTTCTGATGTTCCGGATACTTTTGAGTTTCCAGTAACTAAAGAGTTCCTGATAACTTTTGACAGGGAATGTTTTATTAATTGAAATTCAATCCAAGCAGCATGAACATACTTATAAATTGATTTTGGGTATGTTATGATTTGACATATGAGTTGGTTTGATACAATGCACGTATGTTAGGAAGTGTAATGTATCCATAGGCACTAGCATTATTTGATAACGTAGAATAGGCAAGGTATAATTGCTATTCTCGTTTATATTGGAATTGAGGAATAGACAAGGTATAATTGTTATTTCCTTTTGTGTGGTGATGAGAAACGGTGAAATAGGCAAGGTATAATTGCTATTTCCGTTTCATATTGAGAGATGAGAAATAAGCAAGGTATAATTGCTATTTCTGCTTTCATTTGGGAGATTAGGAATAGGCAAGGTATAATTGCAATTTCTACTTCCATTCCATTAAATAGGCAAGGTATAATTGCTATTTCTTGGACATGAGATGTAATCTAGAATCCGTAGAGATTCATAGTGGCGCTCTGGAACATGAGACTGTGACTTACTTAGTGTTGGTCATACTCATGGAGTCGGGTATGATTCCCTTCATCGAAAGATGCTAGATGTACGGTAAGAAAGTTGGGAACATGTTTATTTATACGTTTTGTTTACAGTTTTGGTTCTCAAAGCTTATAAAGATTTTGATTCAAAAATTTGATGTTCTCACTAGGCGTATAGCTAATCCTTTCAATTTAAAATTTCTTACCGGGTACTAGCTCGGGGAAGTTTACAAAGGGATGAGTGACGAGTGATACCGGAGTCCTACCTTTGATGATGTGTGGAGTCCTACAAAGGGATGAGTGACGAGTGATACCGGGTACTAGCGTATATGAAGATATTTTGATGAATTGCCTAGACAACACGTCTAATATGATCTTAGTGTTAAGGATTAGATTAGTAGGTTGTTTTGATAAGTTCAGTTGTATATGTAAACCTTCGTAACTAATTTCTCCCTCTATGAATGAAAGTTATTGGAAGAAATTGTTATAGACTTTGTTAAATTCAAGGATTAAATTTATTGTGGTTTTTAGGGTGTTTCAGTTTGGTATCAGAGCCGTAGTTTAAGTGAACTAGGTATGATTGTGAGATACCTAGACTTAAGCTGAGATGATTAAGATATGGTTCGTGAGATTGGGTAGAAATACTAAGACGGGATAGTCTTAGAGTTGACGGAAATACGTGAATTAAGAACTGTGATGATGGTAACGAGGATTCTTATGTATAGTATGTTCATAATTTCAATTAGCTACTGTTATTATGAATGTATTGTTACGTAAGCATACTTGTTTTATATTGTTATGGTGATTGATAAACGTTAAAGTACGTTTCTTGTGTAGGGATTGTATATAACCATTTCTCATGGTTATCTTTTGTGTAATTCAGAATACGATGGTGAATACACCAACAAGATCTCCTACTTCTTCAGGAGAGAGGGCGACAAATGAATAGGTGCAGAAGCAACCCGAAAGTGGTGAAACTAGGGTAAGTCTACCAAGGCCACCTATCTTGGGAGGAAGAAGTCAAGTGCAAAGAACGAATGCTGGTACTTCTAACCCGGTGACAACGAAATCCACTATGGAATCTCGTATGATGGAGAACATGATGCGAGTTATGAATACGGCACTGGCACAACAACAAGAGATGTTTATGAAAGTATTAAATGACAGAAGTGCCGAGTCACGAAGACCAGAGATGGGTACTGTACGATAACTCCACCTGTGAATCCGGTGCAAAACGTAAATAGAAGGGTGGAGAAAGTTTGTTCTTATAAAACGTTTTTGAGCTGCAAGCCACCGAAATTTGATGGTTCCGATAATCCGATTGCATGTATGAACTGGATTAGGGAGATGGAACAGGCTTTTCGAGCTTGTGAATGTGATAAAGAATCGAAGGTCAGGTTTGGATCTCAGATGTTACGTGGAAACGCTTTGACCTGGTGGAATATTGTAACATCGACAGTAACAGCTCCAGTTTTGGCTACTATGACCTGGGAGTCATTCAAAAGAAAGATTCTTGAAGAGTACTGCAACGAGAATGAAATGGACCGAATTAAAGAAGAGTTTCGAACTCTTAAGAAGGGTACTTCCTCAGTAAGGGAAAACACTCGCATATTCTTGGAAAAGCTAAACCAAGTGGGGCATGTGGCTCCAACTGAAAAAGAGAATATTAAAGCCTACCTGAAGGGCTTACCTGCTGATATGATGTCACGAGTGCGGAATTCAAAAGCCTTGACATTGAGAGAAACGATCGAGGAAGCCAAAATAATAGAAGAAGTTTACGCCAGAGATAAAGAAGAGAAGACACAAGGGGGAGAGAAAAGAAAATGGGAAGGTCGATGCGAATCTTCTCAGAAATCCAAACCCTATGTTAAGAATACTCGTTTCGAGTCTCGACGGGAAACCGAACTGGTGCCAGAAATGCCGAAGCAAACATTTTGGCTCGTGTCAGGTGGTTTTAAATGAATGCTTTAAATGTGGTAAGATTAGTCACCAAATTACAAACTGTCCCATCCAAGGGCCGACCTGTTTTGAATGTAAACAGCCCAGTCATTTCCGAAAAGATTGCCCAAAGTTAAGGAAGGGTGGAAATCAAGATAGGAAGCCGAATACTCCAAAGCCAACGGGCAGGGCGTTTCATATGACGGTTGATGAGGCAAAGGAATCTAAGGATGTGGTTTATGGTACATTCTTTATTAACTCAATACCTGCACATGTATTATTTGATTGTGGTGCCAATCTGTCTTTTATATCGAAGTCGCTTTATCAAAAGTTAGCTATGCCTGTCACTACCTTGGAAGATGCCTTAGTAGTTGAAATAGCTAACGGGGGTCAAGTCTTAGCTCGTGAAAGACTTGAAAGTTGTACAATTATGATAGAAGAAAAGGAATTCCTGATTGATTTTATTTTGTGAGTTCCAGATTAGTGTAAACGAATAGTAGAAATCAGTAGATGTGAACAAACAGTATGATTTCAATTGGTCATCCAATTCACTTTCATTCAACAGAGAGAATTACAATACGCTTGAAAGTGTAATATGACAACTAGCCTAATTTTCTAAGGCTAACAAACATTATATACCATGGTCCCACATCATTCAAGCCCATGGCCCGATACAAAATAAAGGATCAAAATGAATATTAACAAGTTAACCCTTGAACTTCTATTCAACCTGATTTTGAGAGTCAAGCCGATAGTCGGCTTGGCTTGTAGTCGTAGTCTTTTAGCTTATATAGTCGTCGGCCTTCCTACACGCACGCGCCCGCCAGAATGCCTCCTTGGTTCGGTATGAAGCCAACACGATACATACGATAGGCGAAGGAAAGACCCCCCATTTCATAGCGCCTGGGGAACGCAAGTTTGATCGAGGATTGGAGAGGAGAGGTGGAAGAAAAGGCTCGGGATGAATTTAGGAGTCTTTGTGCGAGCCGTATGCGGTGAGAGTCGCACGTACGGTAACGAGGGGGATTCGCGTCTATACGTGTAGTGTGGTGGTTGGGCCTACCCACCCTATTTGTTCCATGATCTATGGGTCTACTGGAGCTACCCACTTTGATCAATTAGCCAAGATTTTGACCGGATACGAAATCACTGGTGCTCGATCTAGTGGTATTTTTATGGGGATTCTATCTATCGCTGTAGGATCCCTATTCAAGATCACTGCGGTTCCTTTTCGGGCGGCTGTAGGACGGACGGCCGCCTATAGGTGGTAGGGTAGGGTGGGTGGTACCGCTCAGATTGCGGCCAATCTTCCTAACCGCGCGCGGGCCGGGCTTAGAGCGCGTGAAACTCATCACTACCTCGTAAGGGCGTTGAGACCATAGCATGTTACACGAAAGCGCCGCTTTCTCTGTAGTATTGTCACACAGCTGCCCGCCTAGAAGAGCCACTCGCTCTGTAGTGTTGTCACACAAGATAAGCACGCCGCCCGCCTGCTGGCCGGGCGAATCTAAGTTCTCTTCCGGTCAACTATCCACCCAGTCAAGTGCAAAAAAACACAGTAGAATCACGCAACGCACGCTGCTGGTGTGCTTCCTGCTCGCGAGGAAAGAAAGAATAGCGACAAGGTTAAGTTCAGATTTGACTGTTTGCAGCATGGGAGCAGATTACCCAAAAAATACCTGGGAACAATGAAAAAACAAAAAAAGATATCTCGGTAACGAAAACTATAGGGGGCTGTATTGGCGAGATCCAACGGTGAACAGCTGCCCAAAAGAAAAACCGCCTGGAAGTCCGAGGACCTTTAGTACTCTACCCCCGAACCAGCAGCCTTCGCGCCAAGCAAGACCGCCCTTGTCCCTTTCCTTTCTCCATTCCGCCTCCTTCTTTGCTTTGTTCCAATAGAGTCTAAGGCAAAGCTAAAGTGGTTCGTATGCCTACTTTACCTACTTGACGAAAGGGAACGAACTTAGTTTCGTTTCCGGGTTTATGGATTGGATTCAGTCAGCCTCACTCCTTCCTTTTTATGTTGTCGTGATGGTTACCGGCGAACGCTCCCAAAGGCGACCCTCTCGAGTTTCCGGCTGTTTTCTAGATTGAAGTAGCCTTTCGTCGCCCCGAAAGAAGTCACTATCAAAGAGCTCGCCCTACTGAAGTACCAAAGGTGCGCTCAGCCCGGTGACTAAGAAATGGGTTTGCGCTTGAATTTCAGTGATGAGGTTTTTCGAGGGAAGTAGGGCTCTTATTGACTAAAAGTGGGTTCTTCGCTTTCCTTTAGAATGAAAGTTGCTATGAAGCCCCTACTACTTACTTTGTTTGATTCAAAAGGCGAACGGCCCCCCAACAAGTCGTATGGGGTGGGGTGCTTGTGATAAGCTGCCTTGGATATGAGGAATTCTAAAAAAAACAAAAAAAGGAAAAGTCCGGTATTTGACGAAGATCTTTCTATCAATAGATAGGAATGAGTGTTCGATATAGGGGATAGAATCCATCTGCTCTTTCTCTCTCCATTTTTCTTCCCCTCTAACGCGGACCGGACGGCGGCGGGCGCGGGAGGAAGAAAGCTAAGAGAAGACGCTCTTCTCTTAGGTCCTTTTTTTCAGTGCAGGAAAGCGCTCTCTTTTTGTCATCCCTGCTGCTTTCCTTTCCAGATTTTTTATTGAACGCATGGCGTAGCTAGGACCCTTCAAATAATGTTTGAGCCTATGTTCAAACCAAACAAACCCACCTCCCATTTGAGTCAGGCTGGAAAGAATGCCCGCCAAGTTCAGATAAGGGAATGCTTCCCCCAACCATTAAAGGAAAGGCTCGACGAAGGGAGGGAGATGCGGCGGGGGAAGGAAAAGGCTTTCGGAGATCGAGATTTTCTTTCTTTTTCATCGAAAACGAAGAAGGCCGAGGATGGCCTACGGTGCGTCTTATCTGAAGGGAACACGCTTTTTCGACCGCGGGGTGGTATGATTGTCGTTCCGCCCGCTGGCCTATTGGGATAGCAGCCTTCGGGCTTTTCCTGCCCTTTCTAATAAAGAATTATGGCTCGGCCCGGGAAAGCGCTGGCAACAACAGAAAGGAAGGGGTCCATGTAGCTGCTGCGCCCACCCCCCTCTTAGTCAATGGGGCAGCAGGTTCGGCATCTACTATAAAAGAGAGAATCCACTTCAGATAACCACGCCTCTGCTAGGCAGCGTGTGGAATGGCCGAGAGCGGACCTTATTGGATATATAATCCATGTCGAGAGTAGAGTTACGGGAACAGCCGTCTGATGAAAAACGACTTTCGCGTTCGGTTCAGAGAGCACTTTTTTCGTTGAGAATTCCTCGTTCCCTTTCGATAGACCAGCGGCGAATTCAAAACTTGTGGGGCCCTATCTATTCCATCTCTCGAGCCCCGAAGAAAACCCCCCTCCCCTTCGGATTCCATCTCTCTTTTGACTCTATATATGTGGGCACCTGATATCTATGAGGGTTCACCCACCCCGGTTACAGCATTCCTTTCTATTGCGCCTAAAATCTCTATTTCTGCTAATATTTCACGTCTTTCTATTTATGGTTCTTATGGAGCTACATTGCAACAAATCTTCTTTTTCTGCAGCATTGCTTCTATGATCTTAGGAGCGCTGGCCGCCATGGCCCAAACGAAAGTCAAAAGACTTCTAGCTCATAGTTCAATTGGACATGTAGGTTATATTCGTACTGGTTTCTCATGTGGAACCATAGAAGGAATTCAATCACTACTAATTGGTATCTTTATTTATGCATCAATGACGATAGATGCATTCGCCATAGTTTCAGCATTACGGCAAAG